>CAUYLG010058459.1:0-33705 GCA_963573385.1 Cacajao melanocephalus
GGCTCAGATGAAGAACGTGCCTCTCCTAAACTGACTTGCGTGACATGTCTAAACAGGCCTTCGGTTAAGGAGGTTTTGTTTCCTGCTGTTCCGTACCTCTGCCTTCCCTGTACTTTCTCAGGTTAGGTCATTAAAAAAAAAAATTGTACCAAAAAATGTACTAGAAACTATTGATTTCTGTTGTGCTAAAGCCCCTGACATTCCGGCGCGATGAAGATATTGCTGTGGACCTTGTGAGCTTTCTCATACTTCTCTTCTGCTTATGAGGGCCTCTGAGGATGGTATTAAAGATATTGTAGTTCCCACTTTCTGACTGTGGGATATCAGCAGGGTCTCTCCTGTGTAAAGAATAATTATCAGCACTGCTGTTACCTCTAGTAAGTGTGTAATTACATGCTCGGTTTTGTGGGCTCTAGGCTGTGCAATTTTAAATTATACAATGTCAAATTCTCCCTCCCTCCCTCTCCCTCTCTTCGGCTTTTTTATTTGAAAGGGGAGGTGGGTATTTTTTTTTAAGAGACAGAAGGAGGAGTGAGTGTGGGAGCCTTTCCATCCACACCAGCCGAATCAACAGCGTGGTAACCAGCGAAGGTCAAACGCTGCCTCTTTATGACAGGATGTCAACCTAGAGGATGCCTCTTTAAAAATCAGAATGTACTTGACAGTGGATGGGGTGACATTAAGAGGGAAGGGTTGCCCCCCAAAATGGTGAAGGTGGGGAGATGGGGAAGGGGCTGGGGGGAGTAATGTAGGAAAAGGAGAAGGTGTGTGTTGGGTGTGTGGTGAGCGACAGCAACATCTACAGGAAAGGGGCGTGGGGGCAGCATAGTCTCCTCGCTGATTCTCAGCCAGAAATTAAATTGGCTGGAGCCCGACTGCGTTTGTGATTTAGGGGCTGATCAGCATCAGCTCTCAGCCTGGGAAATCAGCCTGAGTTGAGGAACAACCTGCGGTGAGGCTGGCGGCCACGTGGCGGGATCCAGAGGCTCCTGAGGCACCTGACTGCCCGGCTGGCCAATCAGCGAGGCTGCGGACGCCCCACCCCCACCCCACCCACCAGGGGCCAACTCCAATGTGGCAGGTGCAGCCCCAAGCCCAGTGGATTGGGGTTGTCCTGCACTTCCTTGCTCACTGCAGAGCTGGTGCCCTCCTCCTCCCACTATTCCTCCAGGGCACTAGGAGATGCTGACTCTTGTGTCTACCTCCACCCTTGAAACCATCCAGACTCCTCCTGCTCCCAACTCTGGCTTACATATGCCTATTTTATAATCAACTCAGCCAACCAGGTGTTAACTTGTTCAACAGTGTTGGGACTCAGAAAACAATATCCCCAAATAAAGGCCTCAGGAGCAGAAGTTTTTCTCTCACCTCCTGCCTTCCTGTTCCCCAGGCCAGTCACAGAAACCAGAACCTCTTCTTCAAAGCCAGCCATAAAACCTAAAAATATTACTCTAAACTTCTTCTGCCTTTCTGTGTAAAAATAGGCCATAAAGAAATTATCTGACCTACCTTATTTGACTGTAGGTCATAGGATCCCCGATCCAGAGAGGGCCTGACCCCCACCCACGAGGAAGGAACGCACACTCAGAGGCCAGAGGAAGGATCTAGACAGGCCTCGCGGTTTCCTACTCAGTCTGTTGGCATTAGATCACACCCACTTTGTCCAATCGTATTTCTACATGGCTATCCATATTTCATCGTAACTAAGCATAAAAATAAACCATCTCCCCTGTCTATTTGGGTGTGATTCTGAAGGCTCCCATGCATATGCATTAAATCAATTTATATGTCTTTCCTCCAATTAATCTGTTTTTTATGAGTTGATTTTTCAATGAAGGTTCAGAGTTCCCTGAAGTTCCCCTTGGCCCCTACACCTGCATTCTCACTTTCCTCCTACACCCCTGAGGAGGGTGCCCACAAACTCTGAGTCCTGCCCCCTCATTGGGGTTTCACACAGAGTCCTCTATCTCTGCCAACCCCTCCAACCCCCTTCCCCACATTGGCCATCACTTCTGCAGCTGCCGCTTCTTTGAGTCACTCACATGTCCTGAACATCCTGGGTGTTCAATATGTATTTGTTGACTACGGGCAACCCTCTTTTTTTTTTTTTTTTTGGAGATGGAGTTTCATTCCTGTTGCCCCGGCTAGAGTGCAATGGTGTGATCTCGGCTTATTGCAACCTCTGCCTCCTGGGTTCAAGAGATTCTCCTGCCTCAGCTACCCAAGTAACTGGGATTACAAGCACCACCCACCACACTCAGCTACCTTTTTGTATTTTTTTTTTATTAGGGGTTTCACCATGTAGGCCAGGCTGGTGTCGAACTCCTGACCTCACATGATCCACCCGCCTTGGCCTCCCAAAGTGCTAGGATTACAGGCATGAGCCACTGCGCCTTCTTTTTACTGTCTGGGAAAACAGGGCCAGAAAAGTTAAGTAACTTGCCCAAGGTCACAGAGCTGTTAGTGACACATCCAACAGAAGCTTGTTCTTCACAGAACCTACTCCAAGTTCACCATGCTGCCTCTGAGAACCCTGAGATTAGAAAGTGCCAATGATTTCAAACAACTAAAAGGGTTGAACTAATAATATAGAACATGTTGTGCCCATACTAATAAGAAACTAACATTTATTGAATGTCCATATATGATCATCACAATAATCATTGGAGGTAGAGACTTTATTCTTCCCATACAGATAGACAACTAAGGCACAGAGAGGAGGAGTAACTTACCCTGGGCTCCTGGGTAGAGGCAAGCTTTGAATTCAAACCTGCCTGACTATAAATCCTACATGTTTAACTCACCTGCTTAGGACTTCTGGTAAGATACATCAATAAGCCTGTTGAACTGATGCTTAAGAATGAGTTCAAGGGCTGGCTACAGTGGCTCATGCCTGTAATCCCAGCACTTTGGGAGGCCGGGGTGGGCAGATCACGAGGTCAGGAAATTGAGACCATCCTGGCTGACAGGGTGAAACCCCGTCTCTACTAAAAATACAAAAAAAAATTAGCTGGGCATGGTGGTGGCTGCCTCTAATCATAGCTACTCAGGAGGCTGAGGCAGGAGAATCGCTTGAACCCAGGAGGCTGAGGTTGCAATGAGCTGCGATCACGCCACTGCACTCCAGCCTGGGCAACACAGTGAGATTCCATCTCAAAGAAAAAAAAGAATGAGTTCATGGTCTTTCGTGAACATTTCTCTCCTTGTCTATCTTATTCTTTCTTGTGCTGTAAAATACAGTTCACTGTTCCTCCCCTGCACAGTCCCAGATTGATTTTTGATTTGGGGCAGTTGAAGTGCAAGGCCACCAAATCCTCTGAAACTGACAGGGAATCCATCCTCAGGCCTAACCACAGCTAGGTCCCCCTCTCTGAAGGCACAGACTGCCACCAGCTCCACTGGACCTCCTCCTCATGAACCATGTACAAAGCTTCCTCAGTCCTAAGCAAGAAAACAGCACCAAGAGATTGCCAACCCAAACAGATCGGGTCAGATTAAGTTTTTTAATTTAATCATCGCTTTCTGTGGTTTCTGTAGTTCCCACAGTTACTGTGGGATGTGCTAACGGTAAACAACCAGAACTGGGCAAATATCATTTAAAGACTGTAAATAACAACCTCTTGCATTTAAATAGATGTTTTCCTTTCATGGTGTTTTCACATTTATTATCCCAGTTGATGCTTCATCAACTCTGCAGAGAGAAGGCAGCTATTTCTCTTCACCTCTACCCCATTCCAGCACCATCTTTTGAAAAAGGGAAAAAACAAGATCTAGTTACTTGGTCCAAATTGCAAAAAGAAATGGAAGCCTGAATCCAGAACCCTAGCAAGTGTTGAATATTATTGGATTCCTTGAAATGATCTTGTGCCCATGTATTGTGTGCCATAGCTCACTGGGCACTACCACTCTATTGCATTGTGTGGAAGGAAAAGGACCGAAGCCCAGGAAGGTTGAGTAGCCTCCATGGAATGCAGACTGTGGAATCAGGCCTAAAACCCTGAGATCAACCCCTTCCCCACAAGCTTCCCCATCCTGATGCTGTCCCCAGACAGTGTCCTGTTTTGAGAACCTCCTGTAGCCTTAAGCCAGGGTGAATGTTTCCTTTTTATTTCTCATGCCACATTTATCTACAACTCTGATGTTCACTAATAACATCCTTTCTGTACAGAAAGTTTGAGATGCTGCAGGAACTCCCTCTGAGGGACCTGCTGGGCCCTCCCAAACATGGAAATAAAGAAAAATCTTGAGTTCCCTGGTGGGAAATTACAGGTACCTAGCTAGCCTTGAGAAGCAAAAGAGAAACTTGATAAGCAAGAAAGTATCAGTAACTTAAAAGAAAAGCCAAGGAAATTAGAGTCACAAGATATTTGGCTCCCTATAGAAACTACAGATAACATCATAACATATGTCTCTGAAGTGTTTTTCAGAAACCTAGACCCCCCACTAAATGAATCCACTGGCATATAGAGTTCAAAAAGTGGGGAACTGAGGACTGAACTCTGCCATTCTTTGTTCTGTATTTCTTCCTGAGGGGCCTGGAGGAAGGCACACCCATACACCAGAACTTGACATTCCTTTCTGCTGTCTGGAAGTTTTTAGACAGAGCTTCCATTCCTTAACCAATCACAAATCAGAATCTCTGAATCTACCTGTGACCTGCAAGCTCCAACTTCCAGATATCCCACCTAAACCCACCTTTTTAGGTGCAATAAACTAATGTTTAATATTAAACTAATCTTTAACATCCATGTAGGAATATACAGTTTTGCCTGTAACTTCTGCTTTCCTGAAATGTACCCCTGCCTTTGAAAGCCTTTGCTTGTAAGCCATCGTGGAGGTCAGGTCTTAAGCATGAGCGACCCAATTCTCTTTGCTTGGTGCCTTGCAAATAAACACCCTCCTTTCTCCGCCTGCAAAATCTCAGCATGGGAGTTTAGCCTTACTGTGCAGCAAGTGGACTCCAGTTCAGTTCAGTAACACCTTCAGCAAGAAATACCCTTCACAGGTCATATGATGTAAATTCAGACTAATGATCAAATAATGTCTCCTACAACTGAAACTTCAAATTGATGTGTATCTATTCAGAACAGTGCTGAACTGTGAAGGTACGACAGAAAGATGGAACTGCCTTCAAGGAGGATCCAAATCAGTAGAAGAGAAAGGATCTTTAGGCAAGTAATTAGGATTTACATAAACACTGAAGAGGGTAAACAAGGTTCGAGAGAGTATACCCATGGTACCCTGCAGGACCTTGGAGAATAGAGTGCTGAGAGGAAGAGACCAGATCCAGTCCTTGTGGCAGAGTATTGGGAATCAATTCTTCATTCAGATAAACATGCATTTAACAACCTTCTAAGAGGGATGAAAGAAAAGTAACAGAGATTCATGAGCATCTATAAAGAGGGATCTGGTCTGTCTGGGTAGCTAGGGAGGGCTCCCTGGAGGAAGAGTGACTTTTCAGCTGAGATCTGAAGAAGTCGGAATTAACTAGGCTATGTGTAGAGTGGGGCAGCTACAGATAGTATGTGGGATGCCATTTCAGAGGAGGAGAGACCGCTTAGTCTTGTGACGTGAGCAAATGAGGTTTGACGTGTGTCTCAGAGAATGGGTGGATATACAAAGGGAGAAGGGGTGTGGAAGACATCTCTGGTGCCGGCGGAGTGCACAGGCGGTAAAGTGTAAGTCCTGTTAAAGCCTGCCAAAGTTTACTAGTATCCTGGGAGGGCGAGACAACATTTATAAGACAAGAGAGTCTGTGTCATCTCCATCTCCTCCTCCCTGTGTAGGTATTCCTTGCCACCCTAATTTATATACGCCACCCAAGGTGACCTCAACTTTTCTCAAAAAGGTGGTTCAAACTAACTTGGAGAAGCTGGCTAGATGGGATGGGTAAAAAGAGGAAGGTCCCAAGAGCAATCAGCAGAGGAAAGTCTCATCAGGCAAGCTGAGGGTATGTGATGTGACGCTGAGGCCTTTACCCAGGAAAGAACATGGCCACAGGAAATCTGGCTGCAACAGGATCTGGAGTTGCAGGCAAACCATGCAGGAGGGTGTAGAACCCCTGATACAGGCTTTGGCTAACACTACTCCCCAGGAGAGAAGGGGCTTAGCAAAAGCAAGAAGGGACTGGAACCAGGACAAAAGGCCAAGCCATGCCTAAGAGTAGTGCCCCTCCCTGAGAAAGGACATATGCTAACATGGATAATGCATATGCAGATAGACCCTTGGCAGGTGCTTGTGATCATAGTAAAGAAAAAAATACACATTCTAGGCACCTTTATGAGTTCTCTTAAAGAGCTTATTAGTTAGCTGGGCATGGTGGGTGATGCCTGTGGTCTCACCATTTTGGAAGCCTGAGGTGGGAGGATAACTTGAGCCCAGGAGTTTGATACCAGCCTGGACAACACAGTGTGACTCTATGACAACAAAAAATAAATAAATAAAAAATTAGCCAGACATGGTAGTGCCTGTGGTCCCAGCTACTTGGGAGGCTGAGGTGGGAGGATTGCTTGAAGGTACCCTGAGCCATGATCACACTGCTGCACTCCCATCTGGGTCACAGAGTGAGATCCTTCCTCAAAAAAAAAAAAAAAAAAGAAAAAAAAAGCTCATTACAGCTCTTTGGCACTGAAAAGGAAATTTGAGATTATCCAATGCACCCATTCTTTTTTCAAGTGAAGAAACAAGGATTCATAGACCGAGTCACTTGGAAGTGTCACACAGCTCATTAGCCACAGAGCATGGATGAAAACCGAAGTCTCTTAGCTCTGAATCCACTTCTCTTCCCACACATACTTCTAATTTTTAATTTTAAAGAGTTAGGTTAAATTAGGAAAGAAGAAGTCTATGATCAATCCCATAATGAGCAGTGAATTTTCTCCTCATCGCTGACAAGGGCTTTTATTCTGAGACTAGTTCACTTTTTGTCTATGATCATTCCATGTCATCTTACAAAGTCGTGTAGAGAATTTGTTTCAATTGTTAATAGAATTGCTTTCAAATATCATTATGAGCTGTTCCTTTATCTACAACCACATTTATTAAAGCTTTCACTTTTCCATGACTTTGGGAGGGTGGAATATGGACATGTATCTATATGTGCACGTTCACCTTGTACATATCAGGTTAGAGGCACAGCTGTGAACAGACAGTTACCTGGAGAGTTCAATTGCTACACACCCACAAGATCTGTCTTTGAAACCCAACTTTGCCTTTTTACCAACTGAGTAAGCTTGGGTAGCTATTTTAACTCCTCACCGCTAAGTGGTGATAGGAGGCCCTACCCTGCCCTGCCCTGCCTAGCTCGCAGGATAACTTGACATAACCCAACATTTCTTCTTTTTCTTTTAAGATTCTTTGGACACCAATGGTGAAAAGCTGTCCTAGACCCTTTCTAAGGAAAAGGGCATTTTGCCAACAGAAGTCACCCCTGGACCTAAACTCCTGCAAGTACATCATGGGAGAGGCAAGAAGAGAGAGAGAGATAAGGACAAATGTGATAGAAAAGGGAGAAACCCCATCCATTTCTACTTCAATTCCCATTCATCCTATGTGAGGCAGCCAATGTCACGGTCCCCTCGCTCCTATGCATCCTTTCATGGGCTCCTATCCTCTGGATCCCATTTCTCACCACTGGCAAATGCTTCGTCCTCTGCCTGGGGGCCCTGCTCTTTCTGTCCTACCTGACCCTTCACCTTGGACCTGCATCTAACTGTCAGCCTCCTCCCTGGGACTTGATGTTCCACTCTTCTCTGGGGGCCCTATCTAGGATGCAGATCCCATTTCCTCTGCTACTAAATGAAGTAGCTAAAGGATCCCTGGGACCCACTAGTGTCAAAGAGAAAGCCCAGCATGGCCCTCATCTCCCAGGGCATCCCATGGTACGATCCCATCATCCAGCTTTGGCCAATTTGCATGTAGCTACGAACTCAAAGTCTCACTTTCACCCTACTTGGCTCCTACTTGGCATCTGAGGAAGGATCTCAAACACACGCCTGGGATACTCATGCTCACCTTCCAACATTCCATGGTGACTACTGATGGACATGACAACAGTGAAAGACCCCTGTCCTTTGTCCAGAATGCTTTCCCTTGGTCTAACAGCACTTCCACTCAGGCAATGCAGCCACAGCCACGCAGCTGCCATCTGAACCCACAGCCAACGTGCTGTGGTCTCGACAGCTCCCACCTCTTCCCTGCAGACCTTCCTTTCCTCCTCCTACAGATTCCTGTTTATCTGGAGGTTCTCAATACACAGGTGGCTTTCCAGGGTTCACATTTCATGGCAGTAGGCAGATCTT
This sequence comes from Cacajao melanocephalus, assembly GCA_963573385.1. Classification (NCBI taxonomy): domain Eukaryota; kingdom Metazoa; phylum Chordata; class Mammalia; order Primates; family Pitheciidae; genus Cacajao; species Cacajao melanocephalus. The sequence goes on from CAUYLG010058459.1 coordinate 8,301, forward strand.
CTCCCCCAGCCCCATTCCTGATGTCCCACAGCACAATCAAGATGCTTTTGCAAGTATGTATCATTCACTCCTGAAAACAATCTCACAAAGTGGGTATTATTAAACCTGTCTTACAGATAAGGAAAGTGAAGGCACAGTAATGTTCAAAGACACACAAGTGGTTACGGGTAGAAGTGTGGGTCAAGCTCGGACCCCGACTCCAAATGCCGTGCTTCCTCCACCACACTAAGCTACAGGAAGCCTGTGATCAGGCCTTGTCAGCCAGGGCCCCCACAATGCATCCCCACATTCCCTATTCCTGAGCTAATTCTAAACAGAGGGAGCTACTGTCTTTTGATCATGAGAGACTTTCCAGCTGTCAGAATGATTTCCCAAGAGAAATCCAGGGATGTCCCACTGACTTGTGCATTTAAAATGGGGTGAGATAAACCTTCCAGAAACATTCCAAAGGAACAAATCTGTAATTGGGAAGGAAAGAAACAACCAAAATGGTCTTTCCAAATTCACATATCTGTCATTAAGTATCTCCTGAGGAAAGGGGGCAGAGAAACCAGGACGGATTTAGGGAAAGGTTAATCTAATTCTTTTATTTCCTCATTATAAGAGTTATCAAATTCTAAGTCAGTGGAGAGATACCAGTGTTAACTGCCAGAAGAGGAGTTGGTTCACCACTGTGCTGCCCCTTCTACACGTCACTTTCTGAGAGGAAATTCAAAATGGGGATTACTTTGCAAGCCCAGAGAATGGGAAGGGGGTTAGTCTCCTGGCATGGATTTGTAGTCTCAAATGTGGTCCTACAACATTGGTCCACTGTGATCTACCATGGCATATGAGGAGAGTAATTTGTTATTGTTAATGGATAGTAAGTTTTGCAAATGTTTTTTTCCTATAAATTACAGAAAACTCAAAAACTGTCCCATCATTTTCACTGTAACATGCTTTCAAGAGTAGGATAGAGAGGAGTTGAGGAAAGGTCAATGGCAATGGAGACACCCACAGCTTTGCCCAGGGTGCTGAGATGTGACTATGTCTTTTTTGTTCAGATGGGAAAACATTTGTGACTACATATTCTTTTGGTTTTTTTTTTTTTTCGGTTTTTTTGTTTTGTTTGTTTTTTTGTTTTTTTTGAGATAGAGTTTCACTTTTCTCACCCAGGCTGGAGTGTAATGGCACCGTTTCAGCTCACAGCAACCTCCACGGGGTTCAAGCGATTCTCCTGCCTCAACCTCCCGAGTAGCTGGGATTACAGGCATGAGCCACCACGCCCGGCTAATTTTGTATTTTTAGTAGAGACAGGGTTTCTCCATGTTGGTCAGGTCTGGAATGCCCAACCTCAGGGGATCCACCTGCCTCGGCCTCACAAAGGGCTGGGATTACAGGCCTGAGCCACCACACCTGGCCTGCATATTGTTTAAACTACCTCTTTCCCCAATACCATTAGTAGCCTCTCTTTAGATTTCTGAGATTGAATAAAATTTACTTTTTAATGTAACTTCATTTCTAAATAAATAAAAACCAAGAATAAGGGTTTCCATTAGGGGAATAGTTTAGAGCCACTGCCTATGTTGATTCATTGGGTGACTTTGGGCGAGTAATTCCACACCTCTGACTGTAGTTATTTCATGTAAAAGATATGGATCACTTATTCTCCTGCTCTGCATCTCTTGTAAGGATTTTTCTGATGCTCAGATGCAAAACAGTAAGAGCTGGTGTTATTAAGCACCTACTGTATGCAAAACATACATCTCAGTTAATTCACACAACAATGCCATGAAACAGGTTTATTATCCCATTTTACAGAGGGAAACTAAGGAAAGAGGTGACCTGTGCAGAAGTGCTTTTACAGGTGTAGGAAGTAATTGAGTAATTTGCTGGGCATGGTGGCATCCACTTGTAGTCCCAGCTACTCAGGAGGCAGAGATGAGAGGTTTTCCTGAGCCTGGGGACGTTGAGCCTGCAGGGAGCCATGATCACACCACTGCACTCCAACCTGTGTGACAGAGTGAGATCTCGTCTCAAAAGGAAAAAAAAAAAGAAAAGGTAGAGGGAGTTGTAATCAATCATAAAAATTTAAAATGTTTTACTATTAGAACTGTCAACTACAGATGCTTTAAATGTAAGAATTAAATATAGATAGATTTAAGCCATAAACCAGTCTGAGGAACCAGTAAGACATACAATCTTTGGAAAAATATTTGCAGGGGTGAGAGGGTTCCTGTAGTCCTTCCTGTATTCTTGGTACTAGGACACAATGGTGAACAAAAGGCTCCAAACCCTCTGCTGTTATGAAGCTTATATTCTTGTGGTTGACACAGATGATGAACAAATACATTAGTAAAAATCAGAGTACGGTCATTTCTCAGCATCAGTGGGGGATCGGTTCCAGGAATGCCGTGGATACCAAAGTCTGAAGATGCTCAAGTCCATGTTATAAAATGGCATAATCACACCTGCAATCCCAGCACTTTGGGAGGCTGATGCAGGCAGATCAGTTGAGCCCAGGAGTTCAAGACCAGCTTGGGCAACATGGTGTAACCCCATCTCTACAAAAAATAATTTTTAAAATGGCATAGTATTTGCATATAACTGATGAACATCCTCCTGTATAGTTTAAGTCATCTCTACATTACTGACAATGCTATATAAATTGTGGTTAAACTATATATTTTAAATCTGGTGATTTTTTGTTTTTCTTTTTTGCTTTTTGTTTTTGAGATGGCGTTTCACTCTCATTGCCCAGGCTGGAGTACAATGGCACAATCTTAGCTCACCACAACCTCTGCCTTGGGTTCAAGGAATTCTCCTGCCTCAGCCTCCTGAGTAGCTGGGACTGCAGGCACGCACCGCTACGCCCACTTAATTTTGTATTTTTAGTAGAGACAAGGTTTCTCCGTGTTGGTCAGGCTGGTGTCAAATTCCTGACCTCAGGTGATCCGCCCACCTCAGCCTCCCAAAGTGCTGGGATTAGAGACACAAGCTACCACTCCCAGCCCTAAATTTGTATTTTTAAATTATTAAATTGTTGTTTTCAATTTTTCAATCATTTTCAATCAGCAGTCAGCTGAATTCCTAGATGCAGAACTTACAGATACAGAAAGCCAGCTATACATCAGATGGTGATAAAAGCTAAAGAGAAAAATAAAAGCAGAAAGGGGAAAGGGGAGCTGCGAGTTGAATATGTGATCAAGGAAGGTCTTGCTAAGAAGGTGTCACCTGAGCAAAGACCTGAAGAAGATGAGGGGTGAGCTATGCTGATATTGGAGGAGGAACCTTCCAGAGAATGCAGCAGACCAGGGGATAAGATCCCAAATCATTTGATATTCTTGTGGACATTCCCAAAGGTGACACCGCACTGCTGTGGTGTTTTAAGGATTCCAAGATTGAGAACAGGAAGAAAGGAGGGCCTCAAGATGGCTGACTAGAGGCATCTGGTACTGACCTCCTTCATAAAGAAGAACCAAAGTAGTGAGGAAATAATCATGCTTCAAGTATACCATCTAAGAGAGAATGCTGAAATTCAACAGAGAAGTGGCAGGAAACTCCTAAAGCAAAGAAAGAGAGGGAAACGAGGCAGCCTGCTCAGCTGCCTCACTAGTATTGGCTGCCTTGGACCTCAGGGTCACCCCACCCCTTCCTACCACAGCCAGCACATACATGTACCACCAGGGAGCCTGAGGATAGATACACATGGCCTGACTCTGCACCACCAGTGCCTGAGCACATTGTCTGGGGAATTGGGTACCACCCAGCTCAGTCCACCACTATTGGCACCTGAACACTCCTTCCAGGGTCCTGAGGTCAGGCCCACCCAACCTGCTGCTACCACCACAGCAGGCACCCACCCATAGGCCTGGGAACTGAATTACCCAGTCTGTCACGGCCACCACCAACACCAGCATGGAACACTTGGGACCCAGACGTTAGTTCCACCACTGCTCTGCCATTGTCCATGCCACACCTGCTGCCTAGGAGGCTGAGAACCCATTCATCTGTTTAGTCACTACTGGCATTACCTATACCTGAGCAAGCCACCCGGAGGTCTAAGAATTGACCCATTTTGAACTCAGTAGCACCAGTGCCAGCATATGACACCCTGGGGCCCAATGATAAGCATCCTTGGCCCACCAATCCCACACTAGAGTCCCAAAACAGACCCTCCACCCCCTACTATTTCCATATCCAGTAAAATTTCACCACAGGCTTCATTAGCAACCACACTCTAAGTCATTGAAAGAAATCAGATATCACCAACATTGTTTATAGCACAAGAAATCATACAGAGACTATACTACTACATGCATCCAGAATCAAAGCCAATCCAACAAATCAAAGCCTATTCAGTCAACACTGTAGATATATCTTCAGGAAAAATAGTCCTCCCCTTCAAAAGCAAATGCAAAACACTGAAACAGGCAACTGTTATAGCAGATGCATAGATATCAAAGTAAGGACAAATAAAAAGTGAAGGAGATTGTCATACAAAAATATGACACCTCCAAAAGAACACAATGATTCACCAGCAACAAATTCCAATCAAAAAGAAATTTATGAAACCTCAAAAAGAGATTTCAAAATAATGATATTAAGAAGCTCTGTGAGATACAAAAAAATGCAGAAAAACAATACAAAGAAATTAGAAAAACAATTTGGGATATGAATGAGAAATTTTTCAAAAACAAATGGAACAAATTCTAGAACTGAAGGATTTATTAAATGAAACATAAAATACATGGAAAAGCTTCAAAAATAGATTAGAACAAGCAGAAGAAAGACTTTCAGAGCTCTATGTTCTTTTGAAATAACCCAGCAGACAAAAGTACAGAGAAAAGAGAATTTTTTTAATGAAAAAATCCTGCGTGACATATGGCATACCATAAAGCAACCAAATATCCAAATTTTTGGTATCACAGAAGGTGAAGAGAAAATGAATGGGTTAGAAAACCTACTTAATGAAATAACAGCTGAAAATCTCCCAAGTCTAAAAACAAATTTAGACATCAAGAGGCAGGAAGCTCAGAGATTCCCAAACAGATACCATGTAAAAAGGTCTTCCCTACTGTACATTACAGCCAAAGTGTTAAAATTCAAAGATAAAGAGACAGTTCTAAAAACAGCAAGAAAAAGGCATGTAGTCACTTAGAACCCCCAACAGACTAACAGTGGACTTCTCAGCAGAAATGTTACAAGCTAGGAAAGAATGGGATGACATATACAAAGTGCTGAAAGAAGTGTCAGCCAAAGATATCATATTTAGCAAAGTTATCCTTCATAAATGATGGTCAAATAAAGTCTTTCCTAGACAAGCAAAAGGTGAGAGAATTTATCACCATTAGATCTGTCCTACAAGAAGTGCTTAAGGGAGTTCTATACCTAAAAGCCAAGAGACAATATCTGCCATCATGAAAACACATGAAACTATAAAACCCAGTCATGGAGCAAACACACAAATAAAGAAGAAAAAGTAACCAAATGTTACAACTAGAGAAAACCACCAGACTACAAAGATACACAAAAAGCAAGCAAGAAAGAAACAAAGGATATACAAAACAACAAGAAATCAATTAACAAAATGCTAGGAATAAATCTTCACATACCAATAATGACCTCGAATGTAAACAGATTAAACTTTCCACTTAAAAGATATAGACTGGATAAACGGAGAGATGAAAATACATAACCCAACTATATACTGCCTACAAGAAACTCATCCCACCTGTAAAGATACACATGGACTGAAAGCAGAAGGATGGAAAAAGATCTTCTCTGCAAATGAAAACCAAAAGTGAGCAGGAATAGCTATACTTACGTCAGATCAAAAGACCAAAACAGTACAAAAAGATAAAGAAGGTCATTATATAATGATAAAGGGATTAATTCAGCAAAATAATATAAGAGTTCTAAACATATATGCACGCAATAGTGAGGCACCTCAATATATAAAGCGAATATTAGATCTAAAGGAAGAGAGACACTTCAATACAATAATAGCTGGGAACTTCAACACCTTACTCACATCATTAGACAGATCATTACCAGGGGTGTCCAACCTTTTGGCTTCTATGGGCCGCACTGGAAGAATTGTCTTGGATCACACATAAAATACACTAATGATAGCTGATGAACTTAAAAAAATTATCGCAAAAAAACTCAATGTTTTAAGAAAGTTTACGAATTTGTGTTGGGCCACATTCAAAGCTATTCTGGGATGCATGCAGCCCTTGAGTTGGACAAGCTTGACTGATCTACACTGAAAATTTAAAAAGAAACATTGGAATTAAACTGCACATTAGAACAAATGGACCTAACAGACATTTACAGTACATTTCACCCAACAGCTACACAATGCACATTCCTCTCATTAGTACTTGGAACATTCTCCAGGATCAACCATATGTCAGAAGACAAAAACAAGTTTTAACAAATTTTTAAAAGTCAAAATTATGTCAAGGATCTTCTCAAACCACAATGTAGTAAAACTAAAAATTAATAACAAGAGGAACTTGGGAAACTGTACAAACACATAGAATTTAAACAACATGCTCCTAAATAACAACTGGGAAATTAAGGGGAAAATAGAAACATCTTTTAAAACAAATGAAAATTGAAACACAGTAGACTAAAACCTATGGGATACAGCAAAAGCAGTGCTAAGAGAGAATTTTACAGCAGTAAGCCTCTCCATCAAAAGAGTCAAAATATTTCAAATGAACAATCTAACAATGTACCTTGAGGAACTAGGAAAACAAGAATAAAGCAAACTCAAAATTAATAAAAGTAAAGAAATAATAAAGATCAAAGCAGAACTAGAGAAAACTGAGACTACAAAAATTACAAAGGATCAGCCGGCATGGTGGCTCATGCCTGTAATCCCAGCACTTTGGGAAGCCAAGGCAGGCAGATTATGAGATCAGGAGTTCAAGACTACCCTGGCCAACACAGTGAAACCCCTCTCTACTAAAAATACAAAAATTTAGGTGGGCATGGTGATGAGTGCCTGTAGTCTCATCTACTCAGGAGGCTGAGGCAGGAGAATCACTTGAACCTAGGAGGTGAAGGCTGCAGTGAGCTGAGATCATGCCAATGCATTCCAGCCTGGGCAACAGAGTGAGACACTAACAACAACAACAACAACAACAACAAAAACCACAAAGGATCTACAGATTCAAAGTAATCTGTATGAAAGTACCAACATCCCTTTTGACAGAAACAAAAAAAACAAACTTAACAATTCATATAGAACCAAAAGAGGGCCAGAATAGCCAGAGCAATCCTGAGCAAAAAGAACAAAGCTGGAGACATCCATTACCTGGCATCAAAACATATTATAAGGCTGTAGTAACCAAAACAGCATGCTATTGGTATTAGAAACAGACACATACACCAATGGAATAGAGAACCCAGAAATAAATCCATGTATTTACAGCCAGCTGATTTTCAACAAAGGTGCCAAGAATAAACATTGGGGAAAGGACACCCTGTCCAATAAATGGTGCTGGGAAAATAGGATATTCATACACAGAAAAATAAGACTGGACCCCTTTATTTCACCATACAGAAAAATCAACTCAAGAGAGATTAAAGACTTAAATCTAAGACCTAAAACTATAAAACTACTAGAAGAAAACACAGGGGAAACACTTCAGGGCATTGGTCTGGGCAAAAATTTTATGGTCAAGACCTCAAAAGCACAAGCAACAAAAACACAAATGGGACTATATTAAACTAAGAAGCTTCTACACAGCAAAGAAAACAACGAATAAAGAGACAACTTGCTGAATGGGAGAAAATGTTTGCAAACTATTCATCTGAGAAGGGACTAATATCCAGAATATACACAAACTCATACAACGCAACACCAAAAACAAAAACAAATAATGCCTGAAATGTGGGCAAAGGACAGGAATAGATGCTTCTCATAAGAAGACATACAAGTGGCCAACAGGTATACAATAAAATGTTCTTCATCACTAACCATCAGAGAAATGCAAATCAAAACTACAACGAGGCCGGGCCCAGTGGTTTACGCCTATAATCCCAGCAGTTTGGGAGGCCGAGGCGGGTGGATCACCTGAGGTCAGGAGTTCAAGACCGGCCTGACCAATATGGTGAAACCTCATCTCTACTAAAAATACAAAACGTTAGCCTGTGCTTGCAGTCTCAGCTACTCAGGAGGCTTAGACAGGAGAATTACCTGGGAGGCAGAGGTGAGCCAAGATCACAACACTGCACTCCAGCCTGGGCAACAGAATGAGACTCCATCTCAAAACAAACAAACAAACAAACAAACAAAAACCACAGTGAAATATCATTTTACCCCCAGTTAGAATGGCTGTTATTAAAAAGACAAAAAGTAACAGATGCTGGTGAGGAGATCAAGAAAAGTGAACTCTTATACACTGTGAGTGGGAATGTAAATCAGTACAACCACGGAAAATAGTACGGAGATTTCTCAGAAAACTAAAAATAGAACTACCGTATGATCCTGCCACCCTGCTACTGTGTGTTTATCTAAAAAAGAAATCAGTATGCCAAAGAGATACCTATGTTCCCAACTTCATTGCAGAACTATTTATAATAGTTAAGCTATGGAAACAATGTACATACCCACAAATGAATGAATGAAAAAAATGTGAGATATATAAACACACATTATGAAATAGTATTCACACATGAAAAAGAATAAAATCATGTAATGTGCAGCAACACGGATGGAACTGCACATCATATCAGGTGAGATGAGCCAGGCGCAGAAAGACAAACGCCGTATGTTCTCACCCGTATGTGGGAGCTAAAAAAAAAAATTGATATCACAGAGATAGAGAATAGAATGATAGATACCAGAGGCTGGGAATGGTGTGTATGTGTAGAGGGAATGCAGAGAGACTGGCTGGCTAATAGGTACAAAGAGACAAACATACACTTAGAATAAATAAATTCTAATGTTTGAGAGCAGAGTAGCATGACTAAAGTTAACAATAGTGTATTGTATATTTCAAAATAGCTAGAAGAGAGAACTTGAAATATTCCCAACATATAGAAATAATAAATACTAGAGGTGACAGATATCTCAAATACCCTGACTTGATCATCACAGTCTATGCATGTAACAATATATTACATGTATCCCACAAACATGTATGAATGTTGATACCAATAAAAAATGCAAACCAAATAAGAATAATCATAGGAAGAAATATAATTGATCCACTACATATTCTTCATCATCCCTGGAAAGTCTCATTCTTGCCTTAGTATTTAATACAGATATGAACCCATCATGTTACACTGAGATGCTAATAATCCTTGTTTGAAAAGCCCCCAAATGCAAGGGACTCATGTTGAAATCCCATTTCAGAGGCCCATGCAAGAAATTATCATTGCTTTAAGAATACACAGAACTGCTAAGTTTTTCCTGCAGCTCTCTCATGTCTACAAAACTGAGTAGAAGAGTGTGCACTTTGCGGCCAACAAAGCAACTCCTTCAAGATTCTGTTGCCAGGCAGGGTAACATGCTTTCAAACCCACAGCATTTTAGCCCTCAAAGGAAAGCCCAGCCCCTTCACAGCTTGGTGTCCCGCTGGCTGGCAGCAGAGCCGCTGTCCTGAGCTGCCACCGTCTACACTTGGCCCCTCCCCTCACAGCCCCTGCCCCCACTCCATGATTAGGTATGCATTTCGGATTTTGAATGGATCTCCTTGTCTGCTGTTAATTGACAGTGAAAGCCCGGTTTTCAAAGCCAAGGTACAAGCACTGAAGGTAAGTGATCAGAGGACTGCCCTCGCAATAAATCACTGCAGCGCAGGTCACCGTTTGGAGTGTGAATGCAGTGTTCAATAAAGAAACACACTCCACCTTTCAGCTTCAAGCCGACCCTAGCTAATTGACCTCATTGTAGTCCCCCCATTAATCATTCTGGCACATGGGGCAAGAGGCAGTTTCACTGCTTAGGTTTGCAGGGAGGAGGGGGACCAAGTCCGTGTGGCGGTGGGTGAGGGTTGAGGGGGCAGTTATAATGTAAAAGGAAATCATAGACAGTTCTGCCTTAATTAACTCATTGGATTTCCAGATTGACCAGATATGGTTAACTTCGCTAAAAGAATGTGGGGAATAGTGCAGGGGCCTTCATTAACTTCATGCCAGGTCGCAGGAGTTTGGGGCTGGAACAAAAGCAGATGTGAGCATCTGTAGCCCATCCACAGACCAGCAATGCCAAAGGACGGGGACGTTTGCCTAATGCTACATAATCATTCAGTGTCATCGATCTCCCCAGACCCTGATTAATAAATTGCAGCAGAAGTCTTTTATAGCGGTGACTACAATTTTATTTCGCCTATTAGAAGCCCGTCACAGTTCACACCAGCCATGCAGGACAAGCTTACCCACCCCTCCCTCCCACCCCTCCAGGCCTATCCATAGCTCTGAATTTGCTTTGCTTTTGCACTTCCAGGGGCCTGTTTTCGTTGAAAAATGTGGGGTGCCTTTTGCAGGTCCCTCCATCGTGCCAAGCTAACCCCAAGCTGACCACAGAGAACAGAAAGGGAGCGTCAACAGAGAGGTGAATTCGAACAGCAGCTTGAGGTTTGTTTTTTTTAATGCAACATAGCAAACGTAATTTGGGCACCCACGATGTGCCAAGCATTGCACTGCACCAGAAGGAAACGTACACACACGTGCACACACACAACATGACTGGGTCATGCTCTTCAAGGAACTTGGAATCTGCATTGATCCATTTATATTCTCGAAATGCAAGATCTGCCTTTTTGTACCACAGTGCTTTAAATTAGGCCTTTCTAAAAGATCTGTTTCCCTAGGATTAGTTGCAATTATTCAAGAACCCAACAGTTTCACAGTTCACAGGGGTAAACAAAACCCCAAAGGTCAGCAACTTTCATTTTGAGAGGAAGAGAATGAAAAAGTGAGGAGGGTGAAGGGAGAGGTAATGCTCACTTTATACCATGCATCTCTCCCTGCTGCTGTCTTCCCTGTGTTTCATTACTGTTAATGAACTTAATTGTTTGGTTTGAAAAGGCCAGCCTGAAGGCATCACTCTCCACCCCCCTCAGTGCTGATACTTAGTCTTGCTGATCTCCAAATTAACTTGTAAGCAAATACTTCAACTCTGTGCCCTTCCCTGACAAGCACTTGGAGGAGAAAATTCAGGCCAAGACTCCAGGATGGATTCAGATGGAGCGTCGAGAAAGACAGAGTGGGTGCATTCAGATCCCCACTTGGTACTGTGTGTAATTCAATTCCACTTAACTATATTTACGGTGTGTCTACTATATGATCCAGTAATCATGCCAGTCATTGGGTTTAGTAAGTTGATAAAACACAGTCACTGACCTCCAGGAAGGCATGGTTTCTTACTAGCCCAGCAAACTGACCAAATTTCCTTGGTTCTATTAACAACGCAACCACACCTATGGGACCTATGGGACCTGTGAGAGCTGCGGGACCTGCAAGCTAAATAAAACACAAAATGTATACATATCTACTAAAATACATATGTTTTCTACTAAAATACACAGATTTTAGTAGACATACCTATATCAGTAGATATATATATACTATGTATATATCTACTAAACTATCTGCCCACCTCGGCCTCCCCAAGTGTTGGTATTATAGGCGTGAGCCTATAATTAAACTATAAACAATCGATATAAACTGTACATCTGCTAAACTACATATATTTTAGTAGATATATATATCAACTAAACTATCTATATATCTACTATCTATCTACTGAACTATCTACCCACCTCGGCTGCCCCAAGTGTTGGGATTATAGGCGTGAGCCACTGCACCCAGACATCCATATATAATGTTCAAGCTAAGAAGACAGAGAGGCAAGTTTAACTATCATATATATATATATATATATATATATATATATATATATATATATTTGCAGGTCGTTAAACTGCACAAAATTCCTTGTCGGGGGTGGCCCAAGGCACAAGGTAACATCCCGGCTTCATCCTAACTGGGATGACAGCACGAGGGTATGGAGGTGATATAACAAGCTCTTTTCTGTAACTTCACAATACGTTTGGTAAGAAGTGGAAAGCTTTCTTTTGTTCTTGTGCCATTACTCTGGGACCATCCCCTGAGCTGTGCCAAGTTTTACAAGAGGCCAGAGAATGGTGTGAACATTTGTGCTACACTTAGCACGCCTCACACTAGCAGCTCTCAGAATATCCCTGTGAGGGGCTTGGGGAGACATGGAACCCTGGGTCTCACCCCCAGACATTTTGATTCTGTGGTCTGGGGTAAGGCTCATGAGTTTCCATCTTTTTTCTTTTCAAAAGGAAGTCTTGCTCTGTCGCCCAGGCTGGTGTGCAATGGCACGATCTCAACTTATTGCAACCTGCCTCTCCTGGGTTCAAGCCATTCCCTTGCCTCAGCCTCCTGAGTAGCTGGGACTACAGGCGTGTGCCACCACACCTGGCTAATTTTTTTTTTTTTTTTTTGTATTTTTAGTAGAGACAGGGTTTCACTATGGCCAGGATGGTCTTGATCTCCTGACCTCCTGATCCGTCCGCCTCAGCCTCCCAAAGTGCTGGGATGACAGGCATGAGCCACTGTGCTTGGCTGAGCCTGCATTTTTAACAGACTCCAGAGTGGTGCTGAAGAACCCCACCTTCAGGGTTTTGAGGCTCAGAGGACAGCAAGGCAGGGCTGCCCTAGGTTCCCCACTCTCTGTCCTTGTCACTGCATCCGCAGGCAGATGCTAGCTCCAGGCCCCGTCCCTACAGGAAACTGAGTCATTACCCCCCAAAGCTAATGTGGAAACAGAAAACTGACCTAGAGGCCTCAGCACTTTTTCCAGCCTCATCCCCAGCCACTTTCTGGCTGCTGGTCACCTTTCAAAGTGGTCTCTGCCCTGTAGTTTGGGGCTACCTCCAAATAACCCCACCTCCACTGGTCCCAATTGTTAGGAGTTCACAGTGCCCTGTGTGTCTCTGTAAAATGATTCAAGGCCAACACACACACACACACACACACACACAGCAGCTCTACTCAAGGAGAAACTTTGGAATTCACAGGCTTTGGAATCACAGGTGTAGGTAGACATCGAAGTTTGTCCATTCCCAAGCTATGTAGGCTTGTCCACGTCACTTAACCTCTTCATCAAGACTCAGTCCTATCCCTTGCATTACTATAATATGTCCAAAGTGCTGCTTCTGCCCCACCATAAAGGCTAGACTTTCTATAAGAAAATTCTGATGAATTATTGCAAAGACTAACGATATAGTTTGGATCTGTCCTCCCCCAAATCTGATGTTGAATTGTAATCCCCAATGCTGGACGTGAGGCCTGGTGGGAGGTGTTTGGATCATGGGGGCAGATGCCTCATGAATGGCTTGAGACAGCCCCTTCGTGGTAAGTGACCTCTTGTTCTGAGTTCACAGAAGATCTGGTGGTTTAAAAGTGTGTAGTACCTCCCCCACCACATATTCTCTCTCTCTCTCTCTCTCTCTCTCTCTCTCTCTCTCTCTTCTCTTTTTCTCTTGTTCTTTCCCTCTTTCTCTTTCCTTCCTTTTCTTTCTCTCTCTCTTTCTCTTTCTCTCCCTCCTGCTTTCATCACATCCTGTGCCTGCTTCCCCTTCACCTTTTACCATGATTGGAAGCTTCCTGAGGCCTCTCAAACTAATACTGGCATCATGCTTCCTGTACAGCCTGCAGAACTGTGAACCAATTAAACCTCTTTTCTTATAAATTACCCAGTCTCTTTTTTTTATAGCAGTGCAAGAACAGCCTACTGCAACTACTCACAAAGATAATAATATGCCAGACTAAAATTTAAAAAAAAAGTATATTCTAGTATGGCCTCTTTTTTACTCCTTCTTCTAGAAACAAAACATTCTGTCAACCTTAGCACATGAACCAGAAACAGGAACCCCTTGGAGGCTTCAACAGGAACCCTTGGAGGCTCCCCCACCTTTAACAGGAACCCTTTGGAGGCTGCACTGCCCTCTCCCATCCAAATCTGATTTTCTTCCAAGCCCATCACACACCCCACGTGCTTCTAGTCAATCTTTACACTCAGTGCCCACATCATTCATTTTTACATGTGGAATAATCACAACTGAAAATGTCAGATAGTCTCAAGAATTAGACATCTTTCTTGACCCTCTCAATAGGTGTGTTAGTCAGGGTTAGAGACCAGCTTGGACAACATGGCAAAACCTCATGTCTACCAAAAATACCAAAATTGGCTGAGCGTGGTGGCACATGACTGTAATTCCAGCTATTCAGGAGGCTAAGGTGGGAAGAACACCTGAGACTGGGGAAGTCAAAGCTGCAGTGAGCCGTGATTGTGTCACTGCACTACAGCCTGGGTGACAGAGTGAGACCTCGTTTCAAATAAACAAACAAACAAACAAAAAACTATTGTCCTCCAATAGTTTAATGTGCTATCACAGCTTCCCTTATTGGTCTCCAGGTTTCCTCTCTTATCTGCTTTCTGGTCCAGATCTGTACATCACTATCTTGATTAAAATGATATTAGGCTTCTGATTTAAAGTAGTATCTGAATCTAAGCCTTAATTCAATCTTTCCCAACTTTCCACTAATATATCTTTTAAAAAATTAAAAAAAAAAAGATTAAAACCCAGCTCAAAAGATTAAAAGCAACCAAAGGAAAAGAAAATCTTTCAGACAAAATAATGCCAAAACCCAGAAGGAATCCCCAGAACCTACAGTGAAACAGAGTTTTGTTAAATAAAATCTGTCCAATTATTGCCTCATCAATCTCAGCCTTTGCTTCATAAAAAGGAAATCATTTAAAAAGAAAGGAAGACAGGAGGGAAAGAAAAGAAGGAGAAAAAGACAGAAAAGAGAAAGGAAGATAAGTCATGCCTCCCCTACCATTGTCTCCTGACTCAGACCTGGAAGTTGTAAGACCCAGAAACTTGGGGTACAAGTGCCACCTTTTAGTCAGCAGGTACTGTTCCCTTCTGTCACATATTCTCACCCAACATTTGTTTTATAACCATTCAGATTTAGCAATGCCCAGAAACATCAAAACAGGAAATGTGGAAAAAAAGTAGTAACATATGACAGCTGAGGCCAAATCCCAGTAAAAGAGTTCTTTAAATAGGAGCAGAGGTAGAAATAAACAAGGTGGCTCTGTCTTGTAGGAGCAGAGCAGCTATGTATTCCATCGATCCAGGGAGTCGTCAGTCCAAGTAGAGGGGAAGAACATATTATCATTAGAAAGCGCTCTAACCCATGGTTTCAATGCTAGCAAATCCGTCAATATGCTTCAAAATAGCAGATGCGCAAAGCAGATAAGGATGTTATAAATATCACAAAAGGAAGGAAGGAAGGATGTCAGCATCCATTGATAATTGAATACACATTTTACTAAATATATTAGTGAAATAAATAGAAAATACATTTGTAATTTGATTTCTAAGAAAAACCGTTGGCTGGGCATGGTGGCGTACGCCTGTCATCCCAGCATTTTGGGAGGCTAAGGCGGGCAGATCACTTGAGGTCAGAAGTTCAAGACCAGCCTGGCCAACAGGGTGAAACCCCATCTCTACTAAAAATGAAAAAAAAAAAAAAATAGCCAGGCATGGTGGCACACGCCTGTAATCCCAGCTACTCAGGAGGCTGAGGCAGGAGAATTGCTTGAACCAGGGAAGCGGAGGTTGCAGTGAGGCGAGATCACACCACTGCACTCCAGCTGGGGTGACAGAGTGAGGCTCGGTCCAGAAAACAAAAAGAAAGAAAAAAAATTTTCTATGCTTGCTTCAGGAAAATATATACTAAAATTTCAAAAGACACAGGAACGGATAAAATGGAAACTCTTCAAATCATCCCTACTTTTATATCTTGTTTAAGACATACACATTAAGAAAAAGGAAATCTCTTTGAAAACAGCATCTAATATACTTGAAGCAAAAGCATTCTTTTAAAATCAAGAACAAAACAAAGATGTATTTAGCATTGTTGAGAAAATTTTGGTCACTGCAATAAGATAAAAACACATTAATGAGGTATAAATATTGAAAATGATTCTTTGCAGATGATATTATTTGTCTAAAATATTCATGTAAATCAACTAAACAATGATTGAGTCTAATACCTTTGTAAACCTTCATTTTAGAATCGCCTGGAAAGCTTTTAAAACCTATCAATACCTGGGGCTCACCTCAGAAATTCTGATATAATTGTTCTTGACTGAGGCCTGGCACCACATCTGTTTTAAAAACTCCCAGATGCCTTTAATATACATCTAAGCTTGAGAACCACTGACAAAAAACATAGGAAATATACAAAATCCAATACATTTTTCTTTATGCCACCAAGGACCAATTACAAAATATGATGCAGAGAAAATTCCACTAATAACGGTATAAAACATTCATATTAATAGACTTACTATGTAATTCGGCACTTCTAATTCTAGATATATACCCCAAATAATTTAAATCAGGAGCTCAAGGAGATGTTTTTACACTCAAGTTTATATCGGTATTACCCACAGTATCAAGAGTTGGCAGCCAATTAAGTGCTCATGGATGAATGAATGGATAAACAAAATGTGATATATATTATATGATAGAATATTCAGTCTTTAAAAGGAAAGAAATTGCGACTCATACTACAACATGAATGAAACTCGATGATGTTAAGCAAAATAAGCCAGTCACAAAAAGAAAAATACTTTATAAATTCCATAAAGAAAAATACTTTATGTGAAGTACATAGGGTAGTCAAATTCACAGAAACAAAGAATGTTGGCTGCCAACATTCTGTGATAAGCAGGAATGCGGAGTTGTTTAACGAGTAAAGAGTTTTCCTTTTGAAACATGAAGTTCTGAACATGGGTTATATTAAAATCTGAATGAGCTGGAAATGAGCTTTACTACTGAACTATATGCTTAAAAATGCTTAGGATGGCAAATTTTATGCTATGTCTATTTTACCACAACTTAAAGTGTTTTAAAGCCATTTAAAAGAAAGACAACAACAAAACACACTAAGTTGAAAAACAAAAAAAAAATCCTAAGTTTTAAAGCAAATATTAGATAAAAAACTTTCATGTAAGGAACTGTTTATTCATGCTATGGCTCAATGCCATAAAGATGCCAGTTATTTTTAAATTAATTTATAAATGCGTTTCATTGCAATCAAATTTTAAACATGTTTTGTGTGGCTGAGCAAAATAATTCTTCAGTTTGTTAAAAAGAATAAACATCTGCTACTAGACAAGAAAAAAACAGGACTACAAGGTGGCCTGAATTTCCCAATATTAAAATGTATTAGAAAGATACACTACTTAAAAGAACATGATAATAGCACAGGGAATGACAGATCATTAAAGTGAAACAGAAGGCTCTGAAACTCACCCCATATGCATAAGAATTCATGATAAAGGTGAACACAGAGTAAGAATGAATTACTTAATAAGATATATTTAGACAACTGGTTAGCCATTTGGGAGAAAAGTAAAGTTACATATGTACCTTACACCATGTACCAAAATAAATTTCACATGACCTAAATCTTTCAATGTAAAAAAGAAAGTAAGTAATTTTTTAAAACCTAGAAAAAATACAGATGGAGGTTTTTTTTAATTTCAGGGCAGGAAAGACCTTTCTAAGCAGTCTCCGGAAGACAAAGCAAAGATTAAAGCAAGGACATTGAAAGCTGATTCCTCACGGCTGAAGATGGTAGAAGGTTGGGAGAGAAAGGACTCAAAGAATACAGACCTAAGAGAGAAGGGTGGGGCTTCACATAGACTATGACTCCTGCAGGGACCCTGTGGGACACTGCAGTTCATCCAGGGATCCTAAAAAGGCACACTGTCAGTAAAGAGTGAACTTTAAAACTCCATTTAACACCTCAGAGAAGAAAAAAGCATCATTACCTCTGATTAGGTTTTTGGGGACCAAAAAACAAAAACTTCCTGGAAGAACGTGAAAACTCAAGCCTATACCATATGCAGGCATGAAGTACAAATTAGCACTTTTTTTTGGTAAAATTCATCCCAAGCCAATGATCTTCTTTAAAAGTGCATATGTGGCTCTTTCAAGAATACTTTTTTAATGCTCACTGTGGCTGAACTTCCAAAGATATTATAAATCACAAGCGAAAACAATTTTCTATGAGCAATAGTCATAAGCTTTAAAAAGGTGGCAGTTACCATCTCTCAAAACTTCAGATAATATTCTTCTAACAGAAAAGCATAAACTAAGTATGTTTTAACTTGTCAAAATGATTAAATGATGGTATACAAAATATACTGAAGAAAAGCACATTATAAAAACAGGCACGTTTGAAAAAAGAGTAGAATAGAATTAAAGAAATAAAATATATAGTCATTGGAATAAAACCTAAAAAAAATAATTAGGCAGATGAGTCCCAGGTTAAAAACATATTAAAACATTAGGAGCATGTTCTGAGGTAATTAACCCCAATAAAAATAATTTCGGAATTTAAAGAAATGGAAAATATAAAAGAGTGGTTAATAGATATGGAAGAGAGAATGAGAAAGTCCAACATGCGTCTAATAGGAGTTTCAGGAAAAGGCAATAGGGAAAAAGAAGAGAAGCAATATTTAAAGGAAAAATGACTAAGAATTTTCTAGCATATATTAGTTAATATCATATATATTCATGAAGCTCTACCATGTGACCTGCACTATTTTAGATACTAAGAAGAAAGCAATGAATGAAAACAAAAAATCCCTGCTTTCACAGAGTATACCTTCTAAAAGAAAAAAAGATAATTTTGTGGTTCTTCTTTTTTTTTAATGATCCATTTGCTAGGGAAAGAAAAAAGATAATATTTAAAGTAAAATTTGATATATTAATAAGTATTTGCTATGGTAACCAGACGATCCCAAAATCTCAATGGTTTATAATATTTGTTTTTCATGTTAAATGAGGGTTATAGGTTCCCTGTGGCTCTACTCCAGGCTGGGAGTTGACTATAGGTCTAATCTATGAGTTGCAGGATGCAGGCTGAAGAAACAGCCCCTATCTTGGGCATGCTCTTAGAGTGGCAGAGGGCAAAAATGCAAGACACAAAGCGAATCACACTGTTGTACTGAAAATTTCTGCTTAGAAGTGACCTGTGCCATACTTGCTCACATTCTATTAATATAAACAAGTCACATACCCAAAGCTGCCAATGGTATGCACTAGAGACATGCACAGCAAGAGTGGCTATGCATAACCTTCCTTCAAAGAAGGGAATAAGTAATTGTGAGTGAAAAATAAAGCCTACCATAATATGTTCAGTGGTGGTAATTGCTATAGAGAAAACCAAAACAGGGAATGGGGATAGGAATTACTGGGGAGTGTGCCATTTTAGATAGGCAGACCAGGGCGGGCACAAAGAAAGTCATCTGCGATTAAGACCTGAAGGATATTATGCAGATATCTTGGAGAAGAATGTTTTGCGAAGATGAACAACAAATGCAAAAGCTCCAAGTCAAAGGCAGTCCTGATGGGTTTCAGGAGCAATGATGAGGCCCTTGTGGCTGTCAGGAGGTGAAAGAGGGAGTATAGCAGTGGAACAGAACAGGTAGACTTCAGAGGCCAGACTGTGGCTCTGCGAGGCCGCTGTGGGGCTTGCTTTTCCCCTGGGGTGAGATGAAAAACCATGTGAGGGTTTTGAGCAAAGGAATGACATGATCTCATTTATATTTTAACTCAGAGACATGGAGAGAATGGACTGAAGGAAGACTAGCAAGACCCCAGTAGGGGATCTTCAAAATACCCATCTGAGAGAATATAAGCAGGAAACTCAACCACTGCAAAGACGGTGAAAGTGGTTAGAACCTGGATGTATTTTGAACATGATTTGCTGAAACTGAATGTGGGGTATAAATGAAACAAAAGAATCAGCCATGATGCTTGCATTGGGGGCAAGCATTACAAAGACAGTGTTCCCATTGACTATGATGCAACTGTGGCATGAGCAGGTAGACAGAACTCAAATGCTCTGATTAGGTCATGTCAAGTTTGAAGTGCATAGAAGACATTCATATGGAGATGTCCGGTGAACAGCTGAATAAATGTATCCAGATTTCAGCGGAGGGGTCTGAACTGCAAATGTAAATTTAGGAGTCACCATCACACTATTAGGGGTTAACAAATTTTTTTGTAAAGGACCAGATAGTAAATATCTTTGGCTTTGCAAGCCATATATGACTGTTCTTGCACGTTCTTCATAAAAACCATCTTTGTCTTATAGAGACAAGCCAGGTTAGGCGCACAGACTGCAGGTTTGCAGACACTGCTAGAAAGGATATTTAAGACCATGAGTTTGGATTGTATCACTAAGGGAGAGAGTGCAAACAGAACAGACAAGATGTTCATACACTGAGCCCAGGATGCTCCAAAGCTGAAGAGGTTAAGATGATAACGAAGAACCAATAAGCAGATCAAGAAGTAATCAGTAAGGTGAAAAAGAACAGGAGAGTGTGTGACATGGTTTGGCTCTGTGTCCCCACCCAAATCTCAGCTCAAATTGTAGTCCCCATAATCCCCACATGTAGAGAGGGGGAGCTGGTGGGAGGTGCTTGGATCATGGGGACAGTTCCCTCATGCTGTTCTCATGAGAGTAAGTGAGTTATCATGAGATATGATAGTTTTACAAGTATTTGACAGTTACTCCTTCACACATTCTCTTGCCTGCCACCATGTAAGACATGCCTGCTTCCCTTCCCGCCATGATTATAAGTTTCCTGAGGCCTCACCAGCTATGTGAAACGGTGAGTCAATTAAACCTCTTTCCTTTATAAATAACCCAGGCTCAGGTAGTATCTTTATAGCAGTGTAAGAACAAACTAAAACAGTGTGGTGTCCTGAAAGTCCGGTGAGGAATAACTTTCAATTAGGAGCAACAATTGACTGGACCAAATACTGCTGATGGGCCAGGAAGAGGGGAACTGAGAACTGGCCATGCAATTTAACAACATGGGGGTCATTGGTGGCCTCCTGATTAGAATGTGTACAAGGAAGAAAGGGAGAATGTCATTGACGCCTGCAACTATACTCAAGTTTTTCAAGGGAGTTTGCTGTACAGAGAAGAAAAAGGGGTCTCAGCTAGAGGGAAGTGAGGTACAGAAAGACCTGGGTGTTCTAAGATGAGACAGATGAAAGTATGCTGGTATGCTGTATGCAGTAGAGTGGTGAAAACTGATGTAAGGATGCTGGAAAGACACTTGTGAATGGTTGAGAAGGGGAGTCCCACTTTCCCACATCCCTGTCTATTTACACTACCTTTTTTTGTGAGTTTGGAGGAACAATACTCCTGGCTTGCTGTTCCTCCAAAGTCACAAAAAAAGGTAGTGTGCATAGACAGAGATGCAGGAAAGTGGGTAGATGTGACAGGGAGCACTTGGGGAAATTTATTTGAATTGCTCCTATTTTCACAGAACAGAAAGACTCCAAAGGAGGACAAATGAAAATAAATCCACAGGCCAGGTGCAGTGGCTCATGCCTGTAATCCTAGCACTCTGGGAAGCTGAGGCGGGTGGATCACCTGAGATTGGGAATTCGAGACCAGCCTGACCAACATGGAGAAACTTCGTCCCCACTAAAAATGCAAAATTTTGCCAGGCATGGTGACACATGCCTGTAATCCTAGCTACTCAGGAGGCTGAGGCAGGAGAATCACTTGAACCTGGGAAGCACAGGTTACAGTCAGCTGTGATCACGCCATTGCACTCCAGCCCAGGCAACAAGAGCAAGACTTTGTCTCAAAATAGTAATAATAATGACAAAGAAAAGAAATCCACACTGAGATTCACTGTAGTGAAAGTGCAGAATTTTAAAAAAATCTTAAAAGCACCCTAAAAGACAAGACAGACTAGACTCACATTTTAACAGCAATTTTAGAAGCCAGATGACAATGGAATATACTCAAAGTGAGAGCTCAATTAAAAGTTCATATGGAGTGAGCCCAATTACTGACTTTTTTTTAAAGACAGACTCAGAGTTTTACACTCTCTCACCTGGGCTGTCATAGGCACTAACGGATGTATTTCAGTTCAGAAGCAAGGGAATGGCCAGGCATGGTGGTTAGTGCCTGTGATCCTGCCACTTTCGGAGGCTGAGGCAGGAAGACTGCATGAGCCCACGAGTCTGAGATCAACCTGGGCAACACAGAGAGACCCCACCTCTACGAAAGCATTTAAAAAGTAGCCAGATATGGTGGCATGGACCTGCAGTCCCAGCTACGTGGGAGGCTGAGGTAGGAGGATCACTTGAGCTGAGGAGGCTGTAGTAAGCCAAGACTGCACCACTGCACTCCAGCCTGGGCAACAGAGGGACAGACTGTCTTAAAAAAAAAAAAAATCAGCCAAAGAAACCAAGAAGGAAAAAGTGAAAAGCAAAAGCAATGGTGAGCAAAGACACTAAGGAAGAATTAACATCACATATGTATGAAGTTTAATGTCATTAAGAATGCTGGGGGCCTCAAAAAGAAGGTAGAGGTAAAATACTAGGCCTCAATACCATCAAAGAGGTAGGGATGATCAGAATTAAAGTGCTATATGAGTCCTGATCATTCTGAAGTTTATCATAAAAACCTAAGATATTCTTAAGTAGGTAAAATATGCATGTTACAAGTTCAAAGCTAGAACAATTGGACATCCACATGGCAAAAAATGAATTCTGACCCTGCCTTATACCATACACAAAAATTTACTCAAATGGACAATAGGTATAAATGTTAAGAACTGAATCTACAAAACTCTTAGAAGAAAACATAGGAAGTCTGGGCACAGTGGCTCATGCCTGTAATCCTAGCACCTTGGGAGGTTGAAGTGGACAGATCACAAGGTCAGGAGTTCAAGAACAGCCTGACCAACATGGTGAAATTCCATCTCTACTTAAAAAAAAAAAAAAAAAAAAAATTCTCCAAGTGGTAGCAAGTGCCTGTAATCCTAGCTACTTAGGAGGCTGAGACCGGAGATTTACTTGAACCCGAGAGTTGGAGTCCATAGTGTGCACAGACAGACATGTGAGCCAAGATCGTTCCACTGCACTCCAGTGCAAGAGAGTGAGACCCTGTCTCAAAAAAGAAAAAAGCAAAAAAGAAAAGAAAAGAAAACATAGAAGTAAATTTAATGAACTTGGTTTAGACACGGCAGCAAAAGCACAAGTGACAAAAGAAAAAAAAAAACAGAGAAAGTGGACTTCACCAAAATTGAAAACTATGGTGCTATAAATGATGCCATCAAGAAACCAAAACACAACCCACAGAAGGGGAAAAAGTACTTGCAAATCAAATATCTGATATGCAACTTGTATCCCAAAGCTATAAAGAACTATTACAACTCAGTAATAAAAAGATAAATAACCCAATTTAAAAATGGTTGAAGAACCTTAGCAGACCTTTCTCCAAGGAAGATGTAGGAATCACCAAAAAGCACATGAAAAGATGTTCAACATCATTAGTGATTAGGGAAATGTGAAGTCAAACCACAATAAACACCACTCCACAACTACAAGGATTATTTTTTTTAAAAAAGAGAGAATTACAGTGTTAGTGAGGATGCAGAGAAATTGAAACTTCCTAAATTCCTGGTGGGAATGGGACAGCCACTTTGGAAAGCCGTTTGGCATTTTCTTTAAAAGCTAAATATTGATTTGTCACATTATCTAGTGATTTCATTTCTCTGTATCTATCTAAAGAACTTAAAAACATATGTCCACATAAAAACTCATACATGAATGTTCTTTATATCATTATTCATAATGTCAAAAAGTTGAAACACCCAAATGTTCATCAGCTGATGAATGGATAAATATGACTTATGCATATAATTATTATTTGGCCATAAAAAGTAATGAAGTATGGATACATGGTATGACATCAATGAATCTTGAAAATATTATGTTAAATGAAAGAAGCTAGTCACAACACTTACTGAATGATTCCATTTATGTGAAATGTCTAGAATAGATAAATCCACAGAGACGGAAAATAGATTAGTGGTTTCCAAGGGCAGAGGGGAAGGGAGAATAAGGAGTGACTGATAATGGCTATGGGGTTTCTTTTGGGGATGATAAAAATATTAACATAAATTGTGGTGATGGTTGCCGCACTCTGTACACCTCAAAACTTGTACACATCACATGGGTGAACTGTATAGTATGTAAATTATATCCCAATAAAGCTATATAAAATATTTTAAGGGTAACTCCTAAAAGAGTAGAAATAAATTATTTGTATAACTTCTAAATCAAAAGAGGTGAAGGCAGGACTAACAAAAGCTATTCAGTCCAAGGGATGGTAGGAGAGAGAGGCAGGAGAAGCAAAGGAAAAGTAAGGAAGCAAAGAAAACATCTAAAAAGAAGGTAAAAATCAATGTTTAAAGAAAATTACGGCCGGGTGCAGTAGCTCACACCTGCAATCCCAGCACTTTGGGAGGCAGCTCACTTGAGGTCAGGAGTTTGAGACCAGCCTAGCCAAAATGGCAAAACCCCATCTCTACTAAAAATACAAAAATTAGCAGGGCATGGTGGCAGGTGACTATAATCCCAGCTACTCAGGAGGGTGAGGCACCAGAGTCGCTTAAACTCGGGAGGCACAGGTTGCAGTGAGCCGAGATCACACCACTGCATTCTGGCCTGGTGACAGAGCGAGACACCACCTCAAAAAAAAAAAAAAATTACAATAACTGTAATCAGTATAATAGACAGTTTAAGAAGCACATTATTACATATGTTGAAGACATCTGTGAGTGGTAAAAGTATTTAAAATATCTACTTAAAAACCCTTGGGGGCCAATCCCTAGTAATCTAGTGATTAGGAAAAATATATATATTGGGGACCAGGCACAGTAGCACACCCCTGTAACCCCAGCATTTTGGGAGGCCAGAGTGAAAGGACTGCTTGAGCCCAGGTGTTCAAGACCCGCCTGGTCAATAAAGTGAGATCCTTTCTCCATGGAAGAAGAGAAAGAAAAGGAAAGAAAAGAAAAGAAAGGAGAAGAAAGGAAAAAAAGAAAAGGAAAGGAAAGGAAGGAAGCAAGGAATGAACGAACAAGAAAGGAAGGAAGGAGGGAGAGAAGGAAGGAAGGATGGAAGGAAGGAATGAATGAACAAGAAGGAAGGAGGGAGGGAGGGAAGGAAGGAAGGATGGAAGGAAGGAATGAATGAACAAGAAAGGAAGGAAGGAGGGAGGGAAGGAAGGAAGGAAGAAAGAAAGAGAAAAGGAAAAAAAGAAAAAAGAAAGGGAAAGGAAAATAAAGGAAAAAAGAAAGAGAAAGCAAGCAAGCAGGCTAGCTAGCTTGGGTATCGGGAGAGGGAAGGAGATGAATGAGATGGAAGGAATGAGTGGGCTTCTGCTGTCGCTATCACACATACTTTATGAAAATATGAAAAACTCTATGGCAAATTGTCATTATCTGTTAAATCTAGGT
>CAUYLG010058460.1:0-30670 GCA_963573385.1 Cacajao melanocephalus
TATGAGTGAGAACATGCAGTGTTTGGTTTTCTGTTCTTGTGTCAGTTTGCTGAGAATGATAGTTTCCAGTTTCATCCATGTCCCTGCAAAGGACATGAACTCCTCCTTTTTTATGGCTGCATAGTATTCTGTGGTGTATATGTGCCACATTTTCTTTATCCAGTGTGAAATCACCACACTGTCTTCCACAATGGTTGAACTAATTTGTACTCCCACCAATGGTATAAAAGCATTTCCATGTCAGTCAGAATGATTATTATTATTATAAAGTCAAGAAATAACAGATACTAGCAAGGCTGTGGAGAAACAGGAACACTTTTAATCTGTAAGTAGTAATGTAAATTATTTCAACCATTGTTGTAGACAGTGTGGCAATTCTTCAGGGATCTAGAACCAGAAATATCATTTGACCCAGCCATCCCATTACTGGGTATATACCCAAAGGAATATAAATCATTCCACTACAAAGACATATGCACACATATGTTTATTGCAGTACTATTTACAATAGCAAAGACATAGAAGCAACCCAAATGCCCACCAATGATAGACTGGATAATGAAAATGTGGTACATATACACCATGGAATACCATGCAGCCATAAAAAAGGAATGAGATCGTGTTTTTTGCAAGGACATGGATAAAGATGGAAGCCATCATCCTCAGCAAACTAACACAGGAACAGAAAACCAAACATCACATGTCTCACTTATAAGTGGGAGTTGAACAATGAGAATACATAGACACAGGGAGGGGAACAACACAAACTAGGGCCAGTCAGGGGTTAGGGAGAAAAGGGAGGGAGAGCATTAGGACAAACGTCTAATGCATGTGGGGCTTAAAACCTAGATGATGGGTTGATAGGTGCAGCAAACCACCATGGCACACATATGCCTATGTAACCAACCTACCCATTCTGCCCTTGTATCCCAGAACGTAAAGTAAAAACAAAAAAAGAATATACTTCAAAATAATAAGAGCCATCTATAACAAACCCACAGCCGATATTATACTGAATGGGCAAAAACTGGAAGCACCTCCATTAAGAACTGGAATAAGATATGAATGCCCACTCTCACAACTTCAATTCAATATAGTAATGTGAAGTGTTAGCCACAGCAATCAGGCAAGAGAAAGAAACAAAAGGAATCCAAATATAAAAAGAAGTCAGACTCTCTCTCTTCACTGATGATATGATTCTATACTTAGAAAACCCTAAAGACTCTGCCAAAGGGCTACTGGAACTTATAAATGACTTCAGTAAAGTTTCAGATACAAAATTAGTGTGCAAAAATTAGTAGCATTTCTATACACCAATAATATTCAAGTTGTGAGCCAAATCAAGAATGCATTTTCATTTACAATTGCCATTTAAGGCCGGACACAGTGGCTCACATCTGTAATCCCAGCACTTTGGGAGACTGAGGAGGGTGGATCACCTCAGGTCAGAAGTTCCAGACCAGCCTAGTAACATGGTGAAACCCCGTCTCTACTAAAAATACAAAAATTAGCCAGGCCTGGTGGCATGTGCCTGTAGTTCCAGCTACTTGGGAGGCTAAGGCAGCAAATCATGTGAATCCAGGAGGTGGTGGTTGACAGATTGTGCTCCATCTTGGGTGACAAGAGAGAAACTCTGTCTCAAAAAAAAACACAAAAAAGCAATTTAAAAAATAAAATACCTAGGAATACACCTAACCAAGGAGTTGAAAGAGCTCTATAAGACGAACTAAAAAACACTGCTGAAAGAAAGTATAGATGCAAATGCAACAACAAATGTAAAAACGGTCTATGCTTATGGATTGGAAGAATCAATATTGTTAAAATGTCCATAGTGCCCAAAGCAATCCACAGATTCAACACTTTCTAACAAACTATGAATGTCATTTTTCACAGAATTGGAAAAAAAAACTATTCTAAAATTTATATAGAGCCAAAAAAGAACCAAAACAGTCAAGACAATTGTGGCAAAAAGAACAAAGTTGGAGGCATCATATTACCAATTTTAAAATATACTATAAGACTACAGCAAGCAAAACCACGTGGTACTGGTACAAAAATAGACCCATACACCAAAGGAACAAAATAAGAACCCAGAAATAAAGCCATACACCTACAACAATCTTATCTTCAACAAAGTCAACAAAAGTAAGCCGTAAATGAAGAACTCCCTATTCAGCATATAGTGCTGGGGCAGAGCTGGTTAGCCATATGCAGAAAAATGAAACTGGACCCGTACCTCTCCTCATATATAAAAATTACCTCAAGACAGATTAAGTATTTAAATGTAAAACCTCAAACTATACCAATCCTGGAGAAAAATCTGGGGAACACCATCTGGACATCAACCTTGGGGAAGAATTTATTACTAAGTCCTCAAAAGCAATTATAACAAAAACAAAAATTGACAAGTAGAACCTAATTGAACTAAAGAACTTCTACACAGCAAAAGAAACTATCAACAGAGTAAACAATCTACAAAATGGGAGAAAATATTTGCAAACTATGCATCTGACAAAGGTCTAATATTCAGAATCTATAAGGAAATTAAACAATTGAATGAGGAATAACAAATAGCCCCACTTTAAAATGGACAAAAGGCATGAGCATACACTTCTCAAAAGGAGACATTCAAGAAGGAAAAAAAAAGTGAAAAAATGCTCAACATCACAAATTATCAGAGAAATGGAAATCAAAACCACAATGAGATACCATCTCACACCAGTCATATTGGCTATGATTTAAAAAGTCAAAAAACAACAGAGGCTGCAGAGAAAAGAGAACACTTATACACTGTTGGTGAGAATGTAAATTTGTTCAGCCACTGTGGAGAGCAGTTTGTAGCTTTCTCAAAGAACTTAAAATAGAACTACGACTCCACCCAGCAATCCCATTACTGCATACATACCCCCCCCAAATCCAAATTATTCTACCAAAAAAGACGTGCTCGTATGTTCATTGCAGCACTATTCACAATACCAAAGACATGGAATCAACCTAGTGCCCATCAAAGGTTGATTAGATAAAGAAAATGCAGCATATATATACCATGGAATACTAGGCAACCAAAAAGGAATGAAATCATGTCTTTTGCAGCAATATGGATACAGCTGGAGGCCATTATCTTAAGCAAATTAATGCAGAAACAGAAATCCAAATACCATATGTTCCCACTTAGAAGTGGGAGCTAAACATCGGGCAGTCATGGACATAAAGATGACAACAATAGACACTAGAAGCAGGAGGGAAAAGGGGGGAAAGGGCTGAAAAACTAACTGTTGGGTACTATGTCAGTACCTGGCTTATGGGATCAGTTATACCCCAAACCTCGACATCACTCAATATACCCAGGTAACAAACCTACACATATACTCCCTGAATCTAAAATAAAAATTGAAATTATTTTTTAAATGGGCCAAAAACTTAACAGACACCTCACAAAAGAATATATACAGATGGAAACTAAGCATAGAAAAAGATGCTCCACGTCATATGTCATCAGGTAAATGCAAATTAAAACAAAAAGATACCACTATGAATCTATTGGAATAGCCAAAACCCAGAACATTGACAACAGTAAATGCTGGTAAGAATGTGGGACAATAAGAACACTCATTCACTGCTAGTAGAAATGCAAAATGGTACCACCACTTTGGAAAATAGTTTTGGCAGTTTCTTTAAAAAAACAGACAAACTCTTACCACACAATTAAGTAACTGGACTCTGGTATTTGCCCAGAGGACTTTTAAACATATACCCCGACCAAAACTTGCATAGAGATGTTAATAGCAGCTTTATTCATAATTACCAGAACTTGAAAGCCACAAAGATGTCCATCAGTAGGTGAATGGATAAACATTGATACATCGGGCAACAGAATACAATTCGGGGCTAAAAGGAAATGAGCTATCAAGCCATAAAAGATATGGGGGAAATTTAATTGCATATGACTAAGTGAAAGAAGCCCATCTGGAAAGAGTACATACTGTATGACTAAATGATATTCTGGAAAAGGCAAAACTATGGAAACAGTAAAAAGATCAATGGTTGCCAGGGGTTAGCAGCAGGAAGGGAGAAAGGATAGACAAAACACAGAGGTCAGTGAAACTATTCTGTGATACTATAATGTTGGATACCTCTTATTACACATTTGTCCAAACCCATAGAATGTACAATACCAAGAGTGGGCCCTCATGCAAACCATAAACTTTGGGTGATAATAAGGAGTCAATGTGAGTTTATCAGTTGTAACAAATGCAGCACTCTGATGAAGGGTGTTATTAATGGGGGAGGCTATGCATGTGTGGGGTGAGGGGATAGCTGAGAAATCTCTGTAGCTTCTCAATTTTGCTATGAACCTAAAACTGTTCTAAAAAAAATTAAACCTTTTAAAAAAATACACCTTTAATGAAAAATGTGTAGATGGTCTCATAGAAACTATGAATTTAGGATATGAATGTATAGCTATCTATATCTATGCATGTATAATGGATTAAAAATGAAATAGCACAGAAACTATCATTTATAGAGTGAATTTCTAAAACTTATTTGATGCATTAGGTAAATGGAAATTTAAAACTGCAATGAAATACTTCTATACACCTATGTGAATTGCTAAAATTCAAAAGACTAATAATATCAGAGGTTGACAAGGATGTGGAGCAACCAGGACTCACTCATTGCTGACAGAAATGCAAAAGGATACAGCCACTTCTGAAAACAGTGTGGCAGTGTCTTACAATGTTACCAGTAACGCCACTCCTAAAAATAATAATACCAGTACCACCACTCCTAAATAAGAAATATAATGTTACCAGTAATACCACTCCTAAAAATACCACTCCTAAACATACGTTCATAGGAAAAAAAAAACAGAAAGTCCCATGGACTCCCATAAGCTTTTATATATTTTTATATATATCCCCGTATATATACATATCTATTTTTAAACATTGATATTATTTTATATAAATATATAAAATACTCCACTGCCTAGCCAGCTCACAAGGCCAGAAAAAGGAGACTTTCCAAGCACTCCCTCCCGCAACTTATCACATCCCATCAGTCACTAAAGTTTCTTAATATTTTTCCACTCTCCATATTACTGTCTCTTTCTCCCACAAGCCTATCCCCTTTCCCTGGTGACTTCATTCATTCATTCATTCATTCATTTACTTACTTACTTATTTATTTAGAGACAGAGTCTCAATCTGTTGCCAGGCTGGAGTACAGTAGCATGATCTCGGCTCACTGCAACCTCCATCTCCCAGGTTCAAGTGATTCTCCTGTCTCAGCCTCCTGAGTAGCTGGGATTACAGGTATGTGCCACCACTCCCAGCTCATTTTTGTATTTTTAGTAGAGACGGAGTTTCACCATGTTGGCCAGGATGGTCTCGATCTCTTGACCTCATGATCCACCCACCTCAGCCTCCCAAAGTGCTGGGATTACAGGCATGAGCCACCACGTGTGGCTGGTGCCTCCATTTTTATGTTATGCAACCTGGTGTAACATTCCCTCCTCAGGAAGATTGATTCTTCCCCACGGGGTACAGACATTTCAATCCTCAAACTCTCTTTGTGTGTGTGTATTTGCAAAGCCAGGGAATGAGACCTCTGCCAGTTGTAAACAGAGGTTCACTTCTATGCAGACACTGAAATTCCAGGAACACAAGGTGGGCTCTGGTCACATGATATGGACAATGGTGGGTCCTGAGTCTCTGGCAACTCTACCAGTGAAAGCTATCATTGAGTTCCTCATGATTTACCTAGGAAGCAAGCTCACCTTGCTAAGGTACATAAACTACCCCATCTCATGTGAAGAAAGGATATTCTTCCTGTTAGTAAGACTCTAAGCCCACCTGCCTCCTTGTTTTATCTGTCATTTCTTAGACTTTGGGTGCAGATATTTGAGTTAGTTTTAAACTTCCCACCCCTTAACCATTTTGCTTATGGAACAATAAACCTTGATTTATTATTCTGAGAGCATGCAACTCTCCTGAGCCTGACCTAAGTTACAAAAGTCAACTTACTGGCTGTAAATAGCACTAGGGTTAAATTCTCCCAAAGTTGATTACTGGCAATTCTGCCTTTGACTTTGCCTTCAGCAGAAGCAAGAGAGGGAAGATTTTTATTCATCCACTCCAACTGTAAGAATTTCATAACCCACACCATTCAGTTCTCCAGTCTCCCCTTCCACCACTCTACCCCATAAGCCCCATGTGACAGAATTACTTGCAGTTCCCATGCCATGCTCTCTAATGCCTCTGTACCTTTGCACATGTTATAATTTTCAGCCTGGAGAATCTTCTCCACATTTATTCTTGCCCCCTCCATTATTATTCCATCATTCTCCACTTCCTAGGTATCTTGTACTCATTAACTAAAATCTTGGAAGCTTTTTCATGCTGTTTTTCTCTTTGAATTGGCTGATCATCCTGTGTTCCCATTCTGACTAAATATATCTCTATCATAGCACAGAAACACTGCATTCCCACTGTGGAATGTTTGTCTGTCTCAGCCATGAGATAGTACACTCCTTGAGTTTAACCTAGAGATTGAGAATAATTTTGTATGTTTCTTTGTAAGCCCAGAGTTTAGCAGTGCACCTGGTTCAGAGCCACTGTTCATCAACGATCTTTTGAAAGATAAATAAATAGACAGATAGATGTTCAAGAGAGAGATAAAACAGTGTTAATAGTAAGCCTTTCACCAGATAGAACAGAATTCATTAAAGGAGTTTGATTTTGTCTCCCATCCAAATGGAGTAGGATGTTGCATTAGGAAACAGCTTCATTCATTACATGAGGGCAGATACTCTGAGGTCTTTTCCTGGAATGTTTGCAAATATGACTCTGGGAAAAATAAAAGCTGAACGTGTGCAGCAAATAAACATTTATGTGTGTGTGTGTGCATGCATGTGCCAGTGCATGTGTGTGCATGTACATGCACATGTGTGTCATGTTGTTAGAATAGAAGTAGACAGATTTGGGGAAGTGAATGTTAAAAGCAGTCTATTTGTATGGCATCTTTGTTACTGGGCCTCTCTTCCTAACTGCACAGTCTGTGTTACAGCGCTTTCCAGAAGGTAACACCAATATTCTCTTTTCAGCAGACCCCCTCAGCTGATATTCTCCCAGAAACATAGGTTTCTCTGAAAGGAAAAGAAAAAAGATCAAAAATAAGAAACAGAGACCTTTGAATTATATTTAGATTCTCTGCCTCATTTTCTTTGGAGCCACTATCTAACTTCTTTAGGGATTCTGGCTCAAATGCTAATTAATGCCCATACTCACAGATGACATAAATAAGACACTAGAGAAATCATACTGGATCCATGTGCTGCAACTAATAGGAATCTCCAATATACTAGAACAGTGGTTTCCAAATACATACACTCACACACGATCAAACTGAAACAAGTCTCACAGAGCAACGCAGTATCCCCAATGTCCTAGTGCCGTCTGAAGCCATAATAACTTCAGAAGGATAAATGCTATAAACTTAAAACAGCATCATTTGGAAATTTATTTAAATGTAATATATACTTAGTTTTACAAACTTTGAAAGTTTACTTTTTTCAGTCAATGTTTTCCATATTCCATCAGAGGGATTAAAACTTGAAATTAGAAATTACAAATGTATTTTTGAGAATAATCTAAAACTGAACTAAGATTTTGGGGATACTATGTATAGATTTTTAATACTTAATATTCCCTGATATTATTCTCTATTCTATTTAATCGATACTATTGTATTCAATTTGTCTTTTCTCAATACTAGCCTCACTCCAATAAATTGTCTTCATGATCCATTAATGAAAACCATAGCTCTAGAAGGCAGGAGTGTATGATCAGATAAGGAAAACTCAAGAACTCAGTCATCCTGGGCCTAGTGATTTCCACATGCATTCATTTTACAGATAAGCTAGTGCAGGAAAGCCGTTAAAGCTATGGTAGAATGAAGTTGGGGGCCCATGGCTATGAGTGTTGCTTCAGGAAGTCATCACTTTAACAAGGTCTGAAAGCAATGGATTCTTGGGATGCAATGATTCTGGGACACAATGGAATATTTTCTGGACTCAAGGAACATATGAAAATATTTTACTTGTTAACAGCACATCTTGTCCCTTGCCAGCACTCTCCACTCCCCATTTCCCACCCTTGGTAACAGAATAATGGTCTTAATGAAAAACATCCAAAATAGAAGTAACAGTCTTTTAAACACCAACCACCAAGTTTAGACACCTGGAATAGGGGAGAAATAGAATCACATCCTCTGTCACATAATCTCTGGCTAACAATGCTTGTTTCTGATCACTGAAAATATACCTATTACTCTCCAGCATATGATACTATAAGGCTCCTAATTTTCCACTCATGTGTCACTATTTTTAACTTTTCTTAGTTCTGATCACATGTTCTTCACCTTTCACCTACATTGCACTTCACCTAAACTACAACTGTCTCAAGAGTTCTGTGCACTATCTCTTGTACCTTTCACTCTGTTTCAGAGTGTTTCCAGCTGCAAGTAAACAGGCAATTAAGTAATAAACGTTGGCACATTAAGGACATTGTAATAATCTGATATGGCCTAGCTGTGTCCCCACCCAAATTTCGTCTTGAATTGTAGTTCCTACAATTCCCATGTGTAGTGGGAGGGACCTGGTGGGAGGTAATTGAATCATGGGGGTGAGTGTTGTGGGAGGGACCTGGTGGGAGGTAATTGAATCATGGGGGCGAGTCTTTCCCATGCTGTTCTCATGATAGTAAGTCTCATGAGATCTGATGGCTTTATACAGGTGAATTTCCCTACACAAGCTCTCTTCTCTTTTCTGCCACCATGTGAGATGTGCCTTTCACCGTCCACTATGATTGTGAGGCCTCCCAAGCCATGTGGAACTGTGAGTCCATTAAACCTCTTTTTCCTTGTACCTTAGCCAGCTTCAGGTAAGTCTTTACCAGCAGCATGAAAAACGGACTAATACATGATCTCAAATAACAGAGATGAGGTTCCTAGGATCAGTGACACATGATGTCAACAAGAATCCAGGTGTTTTCATTTCTCTCTTTGCCATTTTCAGCAGAGAGAGCTGCATCATCCTCGGTCTTACTGCTTCTTGCACGCAAGACAGCTGCCATGACTGCTGCTTCATATATCACATCCTCATATCACAGAGTCAAAAGGCAGGGAGGAGCTCTTCTTCCCACACTTACTGTCCTCAGAAGTTCCCCAGCAGATGTTCCCTCAGGACCCTTTGGCCAGGATTAGGTTCCATGCTTATGTGTCAGTAGCAAGAGAAGCTGAGGAAAATGAGTCTCTGGCATTTTCAATTTCTGCAGCAGAAGGCTGTTTCTCCCACCAAGGAAATCACACTCACCCTGTGTTCTGCACTCAGTAGTGCTCACTGTGTTTTTGAACTGACCGCCCTATGGTTGCTTTCTAAGTAAGAGGATGAGCACACAGATTTGGTTTAAGCAGCATGTGAATCAGTTAATTTAGCTTTAGCAGAGGGTAATCAACTTCTCTCCCCTGCTTAGGGAGAAGTCATTTCACATAATTCCAGTTACTGTTCACAGGGATGCTGGATGGGAGGGTGTGCAGAAGGATCAATACAAAGCCATTCCCCAAGCTGTAAAACCAATTAGAACAACAGTTCCCTGATGTTGGGTCAGGAGGACAACAATTGTTTTTCAACTAATAATGCACATTTCCCCATTCCTGTTACTACCTTTATTTTACATGGGAGGATGCTGGCAGTAGAGAATGTCTCCAGACTTCTGATACTGTATCTCCAAACCATCCTGCATTTGATCATCAGAATAACTTTTCACAGAGAGCATTTTCATCATGAGATCCAATCAGTAAAGATATATTGGAAACTTACTATGCAAAAAAGTTCAGGGCAGGAATGAGGAGGTAGGGTGGAGAGCAGCAGAAAGCATCCTTAAGAGTGTACATTAGCACAGCTAACAACCTGTCATCCTGGGATTTCTATTTACCACATCGCCGGCTTAAGTTCAAAACACTACTCACAGCTTTATATTAAATAACTATTGGTGTTCTCAGCCCATTTTGAAAGTTCTCATTTCACAGTCTATGAATGAAACATAAGCATAAATTAAAGAAATTGTCTTTGTCTCACTTTTTTAAGTTAATTCTTTATTCAAAAATATGACACTAAATTACGGTTGTTTCTACTGGCATAAAAATAATTAAGGCAGACCTGGGATAATCAGGCCATATCCCAAAGGTGCCTGCAAAAGTTTCATGTCTTCAGGTGACAAGTAGAAGTCACAGGTATTTTATACTTTCACCTTCTTTCTTGAATCAGGGCACCCATCCCTTCCATCTCCCCTGTGGCATATTTATTTTGCAGTCCTGTCATCAATCTGTGTCCTACTTCCTCCATGAGAAGTAAGAGTTCCCCAGAAAAGTTGTGGTCATAGAACAGTTACTTTGTCTAGAGGACCCCGAGTCATGACAGAGCTGTATGTCTAGACTTTTAGAGCTATTAAATACAACCCTTACAATCAATGCTTTCTACATTATGTTACGGAGAACATGAAGTTCTACGAGATGTTAGTAAATGTTCTTCCATGAATGGGCCCCTTCATACAAAAGCATTGGAATCTTGCATACTGTAATCCCCCAAAGAGACATAAGGCAACATGACGTCGTAACCTGTTTAATTTTGGTAATCCAGTGCTTTTCAGATTTATGCCACCAGATAACCCTTTTCTAGCAGAATATTAATACCTTAAGGGAGAAGTATGTTCTTGAGCAAACAGTTCAGAAGCCTGTGGTAATATTCTTTGTTAAAAAAAAAAGAAAGGAAAGAAAAAGAAAAAGAGTGCAGATATAATGATTTGTTGGGACAGGCACTAGTGCTAAGCACTTAGCCCTCATTTTCTCCTTTAATTCTAATACTGAATCTTACACAGAATTCCTTTTTCCCATAGAGAAAGAATATTAACTAACCTGTCCAAGATCAGACAGCTATCAAGTTCCTAAGCTGAATATCATACTCATCTTCTGTCAGATTCTGAACCCATCCTCCTACTTTTACATTACTTTGTTCCAAAAATAGGTGAATTGCCAACCTATTGGACTTATGGTCCTCCCAATCTATCATCCTCTCCTCTCTAAAAGAATGTGCTATGGGAGGACATTCTATACATGATATAGTTTGTATGTTGTCCCCTCTAAATCTCATGTTGAATTGTAATCCCCAATGTTGGGGGTAGATTTCTCATGATGGATTAGGCACTACTCCCTTGCTGCTATACTTAAAACGGTGAATGATTTCACATGAGATCTAGCTGTTTAAAAGTGTGTGGCAGGCCAGGCGTGGTGGCTCATACCTGTAATCTCAGCACTTTGAGAGGCCGAGGCGGGTGGATCACCTGAGGTCAGGAGTTCGAGACCAGCCTGACTAAAATAGTGAAACCCTGTCTCTACTAAAAATACAAAAATTAGCTGAGCGTGGTGACAGGCACCTGGAATCCCAACTACTTGAGAGGCTGAGGCAGGAGAATCGCTTGAACCTGGGAGGCAGAGGTTACAGTGAGCCGATACCACACCACTGTACCCCAGCCTGGGCAACAAGAGCAAAACTCCATCTCAAAAACAAACAAACAAAGCGTGTGGCACCTCCCAATCCCCACCTCTCTTGTTCCTGCTTTTGTCATGTGACATGCCTGCTCCTGCTTCACCTTCAGCCATGAGTAAAAGCTCCCTGAGGCTTCCCTAGAAGCCTAGTAGATGCCAATGCCATGCTTGTACAAACTGCAGAACTGTAAGCCAATTAAACTTCTTTTCTTTATAAATTATCCAGTCTCAGGTATTTCTTTATAGCAATGCAAGAATGGCCTAATACAATACATAAGTGCATTCTCAAAGTGTTAGAAATTTACCCTGGCCTTTCTTAAGTTCTCCTAATAATTAGGACTTATATTTTATTCATTTCCTAAAACCATAGTTTTTCCCTTATTTTATGTTTGCTATTCCAGAGACTGGGCCAGTGACTGTTACATGTTTTTGTTTTTAAATAATTAAGACACATCGGGTCCCTCCAAGGATCTCAATCAATTCTGAAACCAAAACAAATAGTGCCAATACTTGAGGCCAGTTACAGTGATGTTTTAGATCTTTGGCCTTTCCAACAGGACAACCATGTCATCTGCAAATAAAGAAAATTGTTATCTTGCTAATCTTTATGTATTGTATTTCTTCTTCTTATCTTATTACACTGTCTAGGACCGCAAATGTGTTACTGAATAGCCATAATGAGAACACATATATTGGCTTAGTTTCCAATCTTAGTAGTATTCATTCTTTCAGCATTTAGTATGTTAGCTGTTTTTCATAGATGCCTTTTAGCAAGTTGAAGAAAATCCCTTTTATTCCTAGTTGTCTGAGTTATTTTTATGAATTAATGTCTAATTTCATCAAATTCTTTGTGTATGTCTATTAAGATGATTATTTGGTTTTACATAGCGTATTGACAGTGTAGCTATTGATTTAGGAATTTTTATAACAACCTTGCATTTCTGGATAAATCTTATTTAATCCTTTTTATATATTGCTGAATTTAATTTGCTAACATTTTAATAAAGATTTTGCATGTCTGTTCATAAGCAATGCATGTCTATTGTTTTCTCGTAATGTTTTGTTTGTCTTTGGTTTCAGAGACTTATGTTCTCATTTAAAAAGTTGGCAAGTATTCTTTTAAAAATTTTCTTCAGGAATATATCAAGAATTTTTATTTCTTCTTTAAATTTTTAATGGAATTTACCATTGGAGCTATCTAGGCCTGAAGGTTTCTTTGTCAAAAATATTTTAACTACAAGTTCAATTTCTTTAATAGATGTAGGACTGCTTAGGTTGTTTCTTCTTAACTGTACTATGGTATAAAAATTTACATCTTTCAAGTCCATTCCACCTCAGTTATCCAATTTCTGGGCAGAGAGTTGTTCATATTATCTCCTTAATGTCCTATTGACCTTTATGAAATCAGTAGTGTTGCCAATCCTTTATTCCTGATATTGGTTATTTGTGTCTTCCTTTTTTTGTTCTGGTCAGTCTGGCTAGAGAGTTATCTATTCTTTTATCTTCTAATAGAATAAGCTTTTGGTTTTATTCTATTTGCAATATTTAATTTCATTAATTTTTGTTTGTTCTTATCCTTCTGCTTACTTTCAGTTTACTTTTTTCTATTCTCTTAACGTAAAAGTTTAAACCATTAATTTTAATCTTCTTATTTTCTGATATGTGTTTAATGCTACTTATTTCTACTTGTGTGCTAGATTAACCACATCTCACAAATTTTCATGTGTTGTATATTCATTTTCAATCAATTCAAAATATTTTCTAATGTTCCTCAAAATTTCTTCTTTAATCCACATTATTTAGAAGTTTTTTTTTTTTTAGTTTCCATATATTTGGTTATTATCCAGATTTTTTTGTTATTGTTTTCTACTTAATTCCATTGGTGTCAGGGAATATACTTTTTATGACTTTAATTCTTTTTAATTTCTTGAGATTTGTTTATGGCTCACAATATTATTAATTATGGCAATTATCTTATGCTCATTTGAAAATAATACATATTCAGGGTTAGAGGTGAAGGAAATGGAGTGTTCTATAAATCTCTATTAAGTCAAATTGGTTGATAGTACTATTCGAGTCTTCTATCCCATTCCAATTGCAATCTACTACTATCAATTACTGAGTGAAGAATATTGGAGTCTCCAACTATAATTGTGGATATGTCTATTTTTCCTTATGTATTTTGACAATACTACATCACTTTTACCATAAGAAACTTAAATGTGATGTGTTTGTAACATAAGGTGTACACTTGAGCCTGGTTTTACTGTTTTAATTAAACAGAGTTGTTTATGTGCTATAACTGTAATGCAGACAGACTGGTTCTACAGCCACACGTCGTAACCTCAGTACTCATCCAGGCTGTTGTATCTGAAGGCACCCAGCTTGCACGCAGAATAGGGAAACACACTTAAAAGTGAAACATAAAGCCAGCGCACAAATAGTATAGTAACAGATTTTCCTGGGCGTCCCTGATAGACTTGCTTTGCACTTATTCATAACCATACAGCAGTTTCTTAAACACCAATTTCTAATTGTCTTAAATTTTGTTGCTGTTCTCATAATTAAGGAGTTGAAAAGTGTCTGTCAAATCAAGCATGTAGAAAGTTTGTGTATGAACTTTTAAATGTCATTCTTTAGTTCATTGCTATAGCCTTTTTTTCCTATATATATTTCTAACTCTTCTCAATTTTTATGTTATTGTTACGGCACATTTTATTTTTATACATATTATAATTCCTGCAATACAGTGTTACTACTTTTGCTATTGGTTATATTTATAAAAAATGAAAATAAGAAATGAAATGTCTTTTATATTTACCTTCATTTTGATGATTTCATAGTTCTTTGTATACACCCAAACTTTTCTCTGATATTACTAACTTTTTTCTGAAGAGCTTCCTTTGACAATAGTTCTTTTAGCGTAAGACTGCTGGCCATGAATTTTCTCAGCTCACATTTGTTTTAATGATATTTATTTCATCTTCCTTTTTCAAAAAACATTTTCACTGACAGTAGAACTCTGGATTTATAGTTTTGCCTTTGTTTGTTTTAGCACTTTAAAAATGTCCCTCCATTTTCTTTTGGCTTGAAAAGTTTCTAACAAGAAGTCTACCTTAATTCTTCATGATTCCTCTCAACAAAATGTGTCTTTCTCTGGCTGCCTTCAATATAGTTTATTTATCTTTGTTTTAGTAATATGATTTTTTTTGTTTATTTGTTGTTTTAATTTATTCTGCCCAGGATTTTCTGGGCTTCTTGGATTTTTGGTTTGATGAATCTCACTACTTGGGAGAAATTCTCACCCATCATTTCCTTACCCATATTTGCTCTTTTTTCTTCTGGGATTCTAAGTACATGTCTTAGATCATTTGATATGGTTTGATGGCTCTCGAATGCTCTAGAGGTTTTTTAATTTCCTCCACTCTTTATTCTCTTTGTTTGTAAGTTTGAATAATGTCTGTTGACCTATCTTCAAGTTCACTGATTCTTCCCTCTGCTGTGTGAACTCCATTGATAAGCCAAAGAAATTCATCATCTGTGATATCATCTTTGTATTTCTAGCATGTCCATTTGATAATTTTAGTTTCCTTCTGTGTGTTGAAATCTACATCTGTTTAAACATATTATCAATCTAGACACTGTAAAACCATTTTAATTGTAGTTATTTTAAGGTCTTTTTTATAGACTAAATGTTTGTGTCCCATCCAAAATTCGTATCTTGAAGCCCTAACCCCCACTGTATTTGAAAATAGGATCTGTGAGATGATTAAGGTTAAATGAATCTTAAGGACAGGATTCTAATCTGTTAGGCCTTATGCCTTTACAGGAAGAGGAAGAGCTATGAGAATGCTCTCTGTTTTTACCATATGAGACACAGCAAGAAGGCAGCTGTTTGCAATCCAGGAAGAGAGCTCTTTCCAAGAATGGAATCAGCTGGTACCTTGATCTTGGACTTCACGGCCTCCAGAACTGTGAGAAATAAGTTACCTGTTTATGCCATCCAGTCTGTGGTATTTTGTAACGGCAGTCTCAGCTGACCAAGACGGTTTCTGTCTGACATCTGTGTCATCTCTGAGTCTAGTTGCTTTGTCTCTTGACAACAGCTTGCCTCTTTTGGTATTTTATGTGTTTTATAATTTTTAATTGATATTAGGCACTGTGTATAAAAAAGTACAACTGAAACAAGTAGTATTTACTCCAAGAATGGCCAAGCATCATCTTATAATAGGCTATTAGGTTCAGGGTTGAGTTAACCTAGTCCGGAGTTGAACTGAATATGGATTTTGATGTTGGTAAAGGTATCTTAAGTAGACCACAGTCTCCAAGTTCCTCTAGAGATGAGCTACCATTTATGTTTAAGGTATTGATAATATGTTTGAATTTAAATCTACCTTCTTGATGTTTTCTCTTTGATCAATTCATTCTTGGTGAGAATAGGGTGCACAATTTTTTTTTTCACAGCGTCAGTGCTTCACCCTACACTTTCAGCAGTCCCGAAACACCTGCATCACAGAAAGGGTCTCTCTCCATGCTAATGTTCTTGTTTCTCTCTCAGCATCACTGTTGCTTGGTGTACTCTATGTGAGGTCCATGGTGGAAGAAGAGGGGATTTCTGTTTTGCTGGTCTAGCTTTAGTCTTAGAGAAACACTATGCTCTAGTGCCTAAGAGTGACGTGTTTTCAGTGATTTTGTCCCTCGTTCCAATGTCAACCAAACTCTGCCTTTTATCTACAGTATGTTAGTAGCATTTTCTGGCCCCATCCTAGACCTCTCCTTGATCTCTATCACTATAAATACCACTTGTCTGTTTCAGTCTGGATCCAATCAATTTTCTTTCTCACATGAATATCTCACATCATGAACACTGTTCTTAAACACTCTGATTTCCTTATTGATACTGATCGCCTGCCCTCCTCTTCACCTGCTCCACAATCAGACTTGCTCTGTACCCCTTTGAAGTTGCCATCCTATAGGAAACTTTTCCTTTTCCACCATATATCCTATACCACCCAGTCTCCCAGATACAAAACAAGTCCTTCTAGACCACAAATTATCTTATGCATTTCATATTTTTGCATTAATTAATGCCTTTTATAGTGTTCAATTCATGATTCTTAAAGATAATGGTACAAAGAATTAGTTCATAGACTAAAACCTCTTAAATAGCTCTCAACGTACATTTTCTCAGATTGCTGTCCCATCTTGGAGCCCTTTCTACTGTCATATTGACCACTGTGTGAAAGAAAGTTAACTAGGTTATATACTACATTAGAATTTGCAAAATGTTGTGCCTTTTGCAAAAGTAATCACCATTGCTTCTTTTCTTATAATCATTCCCTAGTATCCACTTCCACACATATTTCCTTCATCACAAAATTAATAAGACACTGCAGAAACGTAAATCTTTGATATTTTAATTAACTACAAAAGGTCAAATAATATTCTGTCTTCCTAACAATGATTTACACCAAAGTCATAAATATCTGCCTTAGAGTAATGGAAACTAATGTTTAAAATCAATTATTTTGTTATTCAGATACTGAAACAAGTAAATTCAATTAACAGTATTAAACATCATTACATTTATTTCTGGAGTAGATAAATTATTTTGCTAATACTTGTCATTTCAATTAACATCATTACGTAATTGTAAGTGGAACTTACACAGAAAGCAGGCTTCCAACCACCAGGTCTGTGGCCTCCTCCACTCCTAGCCTTAGCATATAATGGCCCATCTTCAACCACCCCTTGGAAGTTTTTATGCAAGAAGGCTTTTCTTGAGATTCTCCCAGAAACCTCATGGTTGATTCAGCTCATGTTGAGTCCTAACCAGAACACCCATAAGGACAAGTATTCCTCCCAAAATGCAATACATTTTGGCTGAAGCTGACTTTGAGAACCCCAAATTCTCTATTCCTACAACTACCACCATGCTACACCTCTCATAATCATCTTGTGGCCAATATAATGCACCATTCTCACTTCTTTATGACCAATTACTATCTTTGGTGCACACACAGGATTCAACTGGGTTTTCTAGTCACCCCGTACTCTCATCTTAATTTCACTTTGTGTTTTTACCCTGACCCAACTCCTGCTGCTCTTGTCCATCCTCACAAATCTTCCATAGAAAGCAAACTTTCTTCTATTTTTAAAGGCTCACTTAATATTCCCTCTGCTTCCTGGCTTACTAAAACCTGATAATCTCCTAAGGACACAACTGCCTCTAAAACACTCTCCCTCTTTTCCTTTACCACCACATATCCTAAATCCTGATTTTTCTGGATATTCTCCCCTGAACCTGATGGTTGATTTTCTCCTAAGGACATGACTCTCTCACATGCAGGTTGCCCATTCTCCCATGGCCCACAGACCTCAAGATCCAAAGATGGAGCCTAGATCTTTCTCATTATCCAGCCTTGCTTCTAGACCCTTTTTTCTTTTCATCTGAGACTCATACTACTCAGCTATGCCAGCATCAGTGCTTATTTTCTTTACACACTGGTTATGCCCCTTCATTCACTGAATTATTTTTTCCCCTTTTACCCACTCCACATACAGCCATAATAATGGATGACTTCTCCTCTAGTTTTTTAGTTACTAATGGGACTTGTTATTTCTAATGACTTTCACCTTCACTCCATATTAGTCTCTAACCAAAAAGGTCATTCTCCAGACATCATTCATCACCCATAACTCTTTCATCTGTGAAACTATACTCAAATGTTTATGATCACATTTCCTATCCCAAGTCTCATTCAAATACTCCTGCTTCACCTGTCCTATGCCATGATGGAACCCTCCCCCGCTGCCGGGGTCCTGTCCCTTTTCTTCCTATCTATCAATCCCCCTTTTATTCACTGTTTTTCCTATCCAATATAGAAAAATAGAACATAAAACCTATCCAATAGGTTAGGAACCCATATTGGATGGGTTCCATGTTTCATCACCTCAATTCCCTCTTGCCCCAAGGCTCAAACACGCATCAATCCAACTGTCAGCCATCACTATAACTACACCACTGTGGCTGATCACAACTGTGCAGATTATTCTCTAAAATCATACATATCACTGTCATATGGGCCTTGGTAGCTATCTAGCAATTATTCCATGTTTTCACGGGCAGATTTCTTCACAGTGGCTATTTAAACCCTTTTCCCCATGTCCCCACTCACTTCAGAGAAAATAGAATCCCCAAGACTTTCTGCCTTCACATTTGTGCTCACAGCCACAACCTTTATTGTTCATTTCTCCTGGTACCAAGCATGAAGAAGTATTTCTTCTCTTGTCTAAGGGTCATTCTTCTACTTATTCTCTGGGTTCCTCTATTCCTGTCTCACCAAGGACATTCTATTTATTAGTCACTCTCTCCTATGATTTCAAATTCTTCCTCTTTTATTATCCTTTTTTTCAGCAATTATAAATGCCAAAGAATTTCCCATCTTTAAAAAAATTATCCCTATACTTTATAGCAACGTTTCTTGAAGGAATTGGTCACATCCTCAGCTTCCACTTTACTACCTCCCTATTGGCTGTTACCTGGTTTCTGGTTCTACTATTCTACCAATCTCTAGCTCCAGATTTATATTTCCAAATACTTACTAGATATTTCATTTGTACATGATACCAAAGTCACAGAGATAGCAGAATTCAACATGTTCCCAAATGGTGTCATGGCCTTGCTCTCCCACCCCACCAGTTTCCCTGCCAACAAATTTTAATTGTCTACCAACCACTCTGGCCACCATTTTTCATTCTCCTTTGCTAAAGCATCCTCCTCTGCCTGACTTTTAATTTTTTGTTTCCTTTTATCTTGCACAGAAGATCTAGGCAATCACATAAT
Source organism: Cacajao melanocephalus (assembly GCA_963573385.1). Classification (NCBI taxonomy): domain Eukaryota; kingdom Metazoa; phylum Chordata; class Mammalia; order Primates; family Pitheciidae; genus Cacajao; species Cacajao melanocephalus. Next base: position 19,451 of record CAUYLG010058460.1, read on the forward strand.
TTTCCATGAATCCAACAACTAATGACTCTCAAACCTTTTTTACTAATCTCTAAATTTAGCTACTTTCTAGGTAGAACTTCCTGGAATCACAAAGTCCCCTTTCAGCAGGTCTGAAATGCAACTCCATTTCCACAAAAATCTATTCAACTCCTATAATTCTTTGAATAAAACCATTCACCCAAGATTTTCACATTGAATCATCCTCAGCTACCTTCTCACCCTTCACACTCCATATCCAATCAATCACCAAGCCCCACAGGTTTTTCTTCAAAATATCTGCCTAAATAAGGATCATAGTAATTGCTGACTGAGTTATTATAATGGTTTTGGACTGATCCACCTGCCACCATATTCCTCTACACAGCAGATCTTCCACATTGACTTCTAGAGTTAGCCAATATGCAAATTTGAATTTATAACTCTAAATGGCTTCTGTCCAAGCTTGCTATACTAAGGACTACTATATGTAAATCATCCTCAGTCCACTTGCATGGCTCCATCATATGGAATGCTCAATACCAGGTGCTGACAAAACTTGGAGAAACTATTTAATTGGGTACAATGGACCAAGAAAAGGAAAATCAAAAAGTAATATGAATCCCATCTCTCTATTTCTCTATACTCATCCTAAGGTAAGAAAATTTCCCAGTTCTTCTTAGGATGCAGATGACTAGTGAATTACAGATGCCAGTGACTTATGCTGTATGATGTCATGCTGTGTTGACTCCAGTTTTATGTTATTTGGATTGTCATTGCAGGGGTAATTATCAAGGATGCATTGGAACACATAGTATCATCTGAATAAAAAAGATGAGCCCCACAGCAACTCCCTCCTCTGAGAGGAGTTCAACAGTCTACATCAACATCTCTAATGAAAGCTGGTACCTCTGTATGGATTGCTGTATTCTCATTTCTTAATCAAACACTGTTCCACTTCTTTTAAGTCCCAATTCAAAAGTCATGTCTTTGTGATTTCCCCAAGTAAAGTGAATTTCTTTATCTCTGCATTCGCATACCTTGTAATTTATTGCCAATTTTTCTATCTTCCTTCCACAGTAGTGATTTTTCTTATTTACATTCAGAACTTAACACAACACTTGAGTTTTAAAAATGTATGTTGAATGAACAGTGAATGAATGGATGCGTGATTTTGGTGTCCCTGGAACAGATGTTAAGAGCAGACTATCAGTTTCCTTCACGCTTAGTCTTCTTAAAGTATTTATAACTTTTGTACATGCTTTCCAACCTCATCAAGATTATTAGTAAAATTTTGAATTACCCTTTAGGCTAGTAAGATCTAGAATAGTATGAGAAACAGTTAAATATAACCGTTCATTTATGCTCATTCATAGAGGATCTAACTTGTGTCAAGTAAGATAATCAGTCAGGAGAATACAAGTGAGAAAAAGCTTGTGTTTTAGAAACTAAATGTGGAGAGCCTGCCCTGAGCAGCCAGGCCTGCCCTGAGAAGCATATGTCTGAGGGAGGAAGACAAAGGTAGTAGATAGACCTTTGCATACTGATGGGGCACCTCCCAAAGCCTTCTGATACAACAGGCATCCAGCCCATAGCCCTAGGCTTATCTAATCTGCCAGATTCACCATGCCATATAGGGTACCTTGACAGCCTCACTTCAAGTATGCTTCTAGAAGAAACTAAAGACACACTGAAATAATCTACTTATTGATATCATTATATGGCACAAATATCATTTGCACCATTTATTTGCTGACATGGCAGTAAAGTAAAATGAAAGCCACTCTGAACTAAGTTTGAGTTCTTTTTCATGTCAAGCTTCAAATGCAGCCTTACTCTTATATCTGGGGTTGCTCAAACAGAGAAAGATGTGTGCCTACACACATACATACATGGAGTTCTCAGATCTTTTTATTTTTCTAAGACTTGTTATACTAAGGCCCTAAAGACTAGCTGTGGGAGTATCTCTCCCCTAATCAATGGCTCCCACAGAGCCGAACTGCGTCCTACTGTTACCCATGAGAAATGAGAACTAGCTCCAAACTCAGTAAGTGTTTGATGAATTAACGTGTCAGCCCTCACCAAAAACCTGAGTGAGCAAAAATGAACTCTGACATGTCTTGACTTCTTCCATTACCACTGACTTTCTTAACAAACCAGTTGTCATTCTAAGAAAATCAGAGATACATAAATTAAGAATGAAAAGAAGCACACTCATTAGTCACTTTACTAAGAGTATAAAAATAGCCTCTTTCAAGACATTTTTACTGCCACAAATCTTTGAAACAGAAATAGAGACTAGGTTTTCATCCTTGAGTCAAACACAAATCTCATCCTGCATGTACGTATGTGTGTATGTGTCTCATACAGTCATATGTGTGTGAATAAATAGATATAGGTAGACAGACAATTGATGATAGAAAGATAGATTACTCCATAATTCTGTTAAAGATGATATTATTTTCCTAAACCAACTTTTCTGCATGCAGCTCAAAACTTAAATTCTCTTTAGAGACCCTCCTGAAAGCTGTAATTCTCTGTAATCCTGTAACTGCAGCAAATAATCAGTCCTGAACTTCTATGGTGTTTCTAATCTATGACATTCACTCTCTCTTTGGGATTCTGAGCTCTGATAGTGATCTACGTTTTGAGATGAGTGATAAGACAATTGGTTTCAAACAGTGCTGTTCAACTGAGATGATAAAGAATTTATTTGTATCAGCTATGAGTCCCTCACAGTGCTAGCTCTCATGTTGGAAAGAGATGGAAACGAAGAAGGGTTGGGTGAGTACTTTCTAGAAGTATCAGATATGGCTCTTCCAGTTTGAACTTGCAGACAGTAAGAAGAACCCAGTGCTTTGTGAGAAGATCCACTATCAATGAGTAAAAGATCTCTGTTTCTTGTTCCATCCCAGCCTGTAATCCCAGCACTTTGGGAGGCTGAGGTAGGCGAATCACAATGTCAGGAGTTCGAGACCAGCCTGTCTAACATGATGAAACCCCATCTCTACTAAAAATATAAAAATTAACTGGGTGTGGTGATGAGCGCCTGTAATCCCAGCTACCCGGGAGGCTGAGGCAGGAAAATCACTTGAACCCAGGGAAAGAGTTTGAAGTGAGCCAAGATTGTACCACTGCACTCCAGCCTGGGTGACAGAAATACTCTGTCTCAAAAAAAAAAAAAATGGTAAAAGGCTTAATGGTAGATATTATCATTCAGGAAATTTATTCAGAAGTTTCCTGGATCATCACCTATGAGAGAAGGGAAAGAAGCAAATTTGGGTATAGGGAAAAGATGAGCTATGATACAGTCTCAAGAAAAGACTCAGCCAATCCCTCAGGAAGCTTTGAAGCTGAAATAGCCCTTTAGAGTTCTCCTCAGTTAGGAAAAGGGTGCCAAGACTTTATACCCCTACTTGAACCAGTCATTGCATGCAGGCTGCTTTTCAGAAGAGGGTATGACCTAGGCCAAAATGTTTCTCTTTAGCTATGGACAGTATCTGTAAAGGACTGACAGCTTAGGGCTGAGTGGAAGCATCATTCCCGGCAACCTGGGAAATAAAATTGGGCTCATCCTTTGTCAAGAAGAGAGAGAGATACTGTAACACAGGAACCACTACAGGGACAGAAGCCCAGCTTTGAATCACCCCAATTCCTGATTGGATTAATGTGACCTGAATGCCCCTAGGCTAGCTGCCTGCCAGAAGCAAATGTAAATCCTCTCTACAGGAATATAATGGCATCAAAAAACTAAAATTATCTCTAATTTTCTGTATAGAATGACTGTCTGAATTAAAAATAACCAAGAACATCAGACGATCAGCCCATATGACTAAAAACCAAGAGACAGAATAAAAAGCGGAGCCACAGAGATGCAGATTAATGTAATAGCCAACAAACATAGACTTTCAAATAACTATGCTTAGTATAATGAAAGACACAAAAGACAAGAAAAAATAAAATATAAAACTAAAAATAAGTCAAATGATAATTCTAGAACCAAAAATATTACTGAAATTATGGGCTTACATAGCAGTTTAGACACAATTGAAGAAAGAATTAGAGGACTACAACAAAAAAATACCCAAACTAATACATGTAGAGAGACGAAAAGAGAGAAAATGTAGATAAAAGAGACTGCTATATGGGATACTGAAGGAAAATCTAATATATGTAAAATTATAATCTCAGAGAGGAGAGAATGCAATAAAGTAATATTTGGAAGTTAAGAATTTTCCAAAACTTACAAAAGACCTCAAACCATATATTCAATAATCACAATGAACACTAAGCATGATAAAAATAAAGAAAACCACATCTAAGCCCATTATAGTAAAATTCCTGAGGAAAAAAAAATGACAGTAAAAATCATCCAAGAAGCCAGGGAGTAGATACATTGCTTTCATAAGAGCAGCAAGATTTATAGCTGACTTCATGATAGAAACTATGGAAACCAGAAAATAATAAAGGAACATCTTCAAAATGAAGGGAAAATAGTAAGCGCCAAACTGAAATGTTTTATTTATCAAAAATATTCCCCCAAAAAGGTTAAATATAAGACATTCTGAAATAAAGACTGAGACAATTAATTACCAGTGGACCTGTACTAAAGGTAACAAAAAAAGAGTTCTTCTGGAAGAAAAATATTCCTAGATAGAAGCCTGGAGATGCAGGAAAGAATAAATGTAAAGAAAAGGGAAATTACATGTGTCTATCTAAATAAATGTTGATTGTATAAGGCAGTAATAATAAAGTCTGTGGGGTTTTAAATATAGTGAGAATTTAAAATACATGAGAACAAATCACTTATAAATTTGGAGGACAAATGGAACTAAAATGTTCTCAGGGCTTTAAATAGTCCAGGAAGAAGTACTAATTTATTTTGAACCTTAATAGGTAAAGAATTTGTGTTGTAACAAATCAACAATTTTACTTACTTACTTATTTATTTTTGAGACAGAGTTTCACTCTGTTGCCTAGGCTGGAGTACAGAGGTGCAACCTTGGCTCACTGCAACCTCCACCTCCCAGGTTCAGAGATTCTCCTGCCTCAGCCTCCCAAGTAGCTGGGATTACAGGCATGTGCCACTATGTCCAGCTTTTTTTTTTTTTTTTTTTTTTTTAGTAGAGATGGGTTTCACCGTGTTGGCCAGGCTGGTCTCCAACTCCTGATCTCAAGTGATCCACGCACTTGGCCTCCCAAAGTGCTGAGATTACAGGCATGAGCTACCACGCCTGGCCAACAATTTTATTTTTTAAGTAATATTTATTTCTCTGGACAGTACACATTTAGGGCATTAAATTCAGAGGCCCACTCCACTGCTAGGATGCTACTTGAGGCAATCATCTTCTCCCAGGCCATGTGTTAGCCTTTTACAGGGTGGTGATATCGTAGACCCTGAGGTGGTTCAGCCTGTGGCCATGGCACTCTGGGTTGACACTTTGAAATTCCAGAGGGATCACGGATCTGGAGGTATATGCAATCTGTTCTCTGCAAAGCCTAGGAGGGTCCAAGCAGGGCAGGCCTGGCTAAGCCAGCCACACTTGTCCTTCCTGACATGTTAAGCCTGTCTGTCACAAGATGTCCTGGAGGTTGAAAGACGCAACATTTCCACATGTATGATTTGCACCCATGAGCCAAGTCTTTATTCTCTCTCCTTTCTTGTGAAAGTAAGAGGTGGAGGCCTCCGCTGATAGCCTCTTTATCCAGTCTCCTCTCTCCAAGGCCATGCCCCATATCTGAAGAGAAGCTGCTGTGAATGGTCAGCCTATTCATTCTTCTCCTCACCAATAAAACCCAGACTTACTACTTCAGAGCCACATCCCCTAGACTGGAGTTGTGTGAACAGATGAGAAGGCCAGGCTGCAAGGGCTCTGAGTCCATCCAGTTTCCTGGTTTTCAGCCTGTGTCTCTGGGTATTTCTTCCTTGGTCTCTAGGCAGCATGGTGAATGAGATTCACAAACTTGGTGGATTCTACAGATTCCTCCAGGTTATATCAGGCCAAGACATGGGCTTTCTAATGATCATGCAAGCCCTGTGGAGAAGATTCACATGATATATAGACCTTCTAGGTTTATAGTTCTTTGAGAACAGTTCCCATAAGATTTGGTTCTGATGGACCTCATCTGTGATCACCTTCTCCCTTGGGGCTCCTGACATGGCCTTGGTACTACTTGGTCCATTCTGGTGGTCTCTTAGCACCCTCTCTCTGATGTCCTGGTCCCCAGCCTTCTGCTATCTCCAGACAACAGTGCCCCTGTAGTACTGCCCTGCCCTCACTTCTCAGGACCCAGCCTGGTTACTAGAACAATCTCTGGATACCACTGGGAAAGGGCTAATGGTCAAGGGGCAGACTCCGAAGGTAATGAACGTGTGATTGGATCTCAATTTACCCAATCATTTCCCTCCTCCAGAATAGATTAGATGGTTTCACTCCTTATTCTCTGCTACCTTATGTCACCGGTCCTGTGGATTGTCCTGTAGTTACAGACCAAGTTCCATGCAGAAACCATATACAAAGGTAGAGTCTCATGCAAGCTGGCTGATCAGGCAGGAGGAGAAAGGAACAGATGAGGCTGAATACTGGCGTGCCATTGTCTTGCATTCCCTATGTATACCAGGTCAGGCTGCTAGGAATCTGCAGTCCTGGCAATTCTGAACTACCCAAGAACTGTCCCAGTAGGAAGGAAACCAACTCTCCAGGGTGAGATTTGTGACTCGTAAGTCTGCTTGCAAGTGGCTGGATTAGGGGTGGAGACTAGAGTACAGGAACTAGAAACAACAGCTGGGAGGAGCAGTAAGGGAGAGAGGCATAATGGAAACTGGGACCCTGATGGATGTGGCAGTGGCAAATGCATGGTTTAAAACTAACAGAGGAAGAGCTGGGCAGAGGGATCCTTAAAGTAACTTAGTGGGCATGGATGATGCCAGTCAAATGGGGTAACAAAAAAGAAAACCAAAAAGAGTTGGATGAAACAGGAGAGTAGGATACAGGCCTGAAACTTGAGGAAAAACAGGAGAAAGGAGGGCTGGAGGATAAGAACAGAAAGAAGCAGAAAAAGGTGAAGGCTGGGGTTGAGATAGAGACATTCAAAATAGCTTTCTTGTCATTTTTACAAATGAGAGCTCTACTTACTCACTTGTTCAAATGAGTCAAAATGAGTAACTTGGATATGCTTAGACCAACACCAACTTTTATCTCACACCCCGTCCTCGGACTATTTCCTGACTGAATGCTCACCATGAAACACATATTCCTCTCCCTTTTGGTCTAGTGAGGAGGCCCCACTAATCAGGGAAATGGTCCCAGTTTCTAGGTTTAAGAGTGATCATGGAAAATAGAAAAGAGAAGGAATGGAGCTGTTATTAGTTCCTGTTCTTGGGACACCATGTAATTTTTCCCCACTGTAAGCAGAGATGGATCAAAGGACTAAGAAGTTGGGGCCTAAAAGAGTGATTCTGAAAAAGGAATCAGAAAAATGGGAAAAAAAAAATCAGTGCCCCAGCCTCCCTCCCCTACCACAGTGTTCACAGCCCTTGCATATCATCTCCATCACTGCACACATTCCACACAATATGTTTGATTAGAGATGTGTCCATTTTACCATGGAGAACAGTGAAGACCAGAGAAGAAGTACCATAGGCAGGCAGTGGGTGACAAAGCAGGCTGGAATAGGACTTGGGCAGGTAGGAGAAAGCACAAAATGGCCAAAAGCACTGAGCAGCAGCATTACCTCCTTCTGTGTCTCTAGACAGGATCCCGTAGGGGATATTTCAGCATAGAGTGAACTTTTTATAGCTTACCTCTTGGTCCCTGTGGTCCTATGGTTTGATCCCTTACCCTTTTTCTATTTTCTAAATTTAAAAAATTTTTATACTTTTAAATTTTTATTTTGTTTTAGACCCTGGGGTACATGTGCATGTTTGTTACGTGAGTATACTGTGTAATGATCGGGATTGGGATTCTAGTGCACCCACCACCCAAATAGTGAACACCATACCAGTAGGTCACTTTTTTGAGCCCCTCTAACCACTTTCGAAGTCTCCAGTGTCTATTATTTTCATCTTTATGTCCATATTTACCTATTGTTTAGCGCCCACTTACAAGCAAGAACATGCAGCATTTGGTTTTCTGTTTCTGCGTTATTTCATTTAGTATAATGGCCTCCAGCTCCATCCATGTTGATGCAAAGAATATTGTTTTTTGTGGCTGCATAGTATTTTCTTCATCCAGTCAACCACTGATGGACACTTAGGTTGGTTCCATGCTTTTGCTCTTGTGAATTGTGCTTCAAAAAACATGTGAGGGTAAATTTTTTTAATATATACTGATTTCTTTTTCTTTGAGTATACTCCTAGTAGTGGAACTGCTGGATTGAATGCTAGTTTTATTTTTAGCTCTTTGAGAAATCTCTATACTGTTTTCTACACAGGTTGAACTAATTTAAATTGCCACCAACAGTGTATAAATATTTCCTTTTCTCCACATCCATGCCAACACTTGTTGTGTTTTGACTTTTTATAATAGCCATTCTGACTGGTACGAAATGATACCTCATTATGATTTTAATTTGCATTTCTTTAATGATTAGTGATGCTAAACATTTTTTCATATGTTTGTTGGCTTCTTGTATTTCTTCTGAGAAATGTCTGTTCATGTCCTTTGCCCAGTTTATAATAGAGCTGTTTGTTTCTCATTGAGCTGTTTGAGTTTCTTATAGATAATGGATATTAGTCCTTTGTTGGAAGCATAATTTTCAAATATTTTCTCCCATTCTTTAGGTTGTCCGTATACTCTGTTGATTACTTATTTTGCTGTGCAGAAGCTTTTTTGTCTATTTTTGTTTTTTTTGGAGGTCTTTGCCATAAATTCTTTGCCTACACCAATGTCCAGAAAAGTTTTTCGTAGGACTTTTGTAGTTTCAGGTCTTACTTTTAAGTCTTTAATCCATCTTGAGTTAATTTTTTGTTTACAATCCTTACCAAGTGATTACAAAATGTGTATTTTATAAAATCCAATGCATTCACAAGGTGTTAATACTTTAAGTATTTATCATTTCTACAAACTTCATTATCTAAGTAAACCAAGCAAGCATTTTTATCATAAATGCAGTCAATGATTATTAGTACTTTTTTTTAAAAAGGACCTAAACTTTCCCCAAGTTTCACCACAGGCAATTTTATTGTGTGTTACATCTAGCAGATGATTTTTAAAAATAGTTCGTAGGAATGAATAGTTTCAAATAGAGTAAATATATTCTACCTTGTTGTAAAAGCCAGCAAATCAAAAGCAACTGCCAAGTTGAATAATAAGTCACAAAGAAATCATTCTGGCTAGTACAGGAATGTGTAGTATATTGAAAGCTCTTAACAGTCACCCACTAATACATATTTTGTTTTTTGTTTGTTTGTTTTGTTTTCTGTTTTGCTTTTTGAGACAGAGTTTCACTCTTGTTACCCAGGCTGGAGTGCAATGGCGCGATCTCAGCTCACCGCAACCTCTGCCTCCTGGGTTCAAGCAATTCTCCTGCCTCAGCCTCCCGAGCAGCTGGGACTACAGGCACGTGCCACCATTTTTAGTGGAGACGGGGTTTCACCTTGTTGACCAGGATGGTCTCGAGCTCTTGACCTCATAATCCACTTGCCTCGGCCACCCAAAGTGCTGGGATTATAGGCGTGAGCCACCGCACCCAGCCACATATGTATTTCTAAAGCTTAACTTGGAGTTGGAAGATGAATTTCACAGTAAAATTTTAACCTTCATTTACATTTATTTTTATATGTTACTAAGATGCTTACTCTATGTCACAACGGTGCTTTCCATTGTTCACAGTTTTTAGTTTCAAGACACACATAAGTAATTCACTAACATATGGGACATTTCTTACTATTATTATACAAACTATCCTAAAAAGAAAAATAAAACCCTACCGTACATAGAACTCTGAACATGGTGTAACTTAACACAGATTAATAAAAGATGATTTTTTAATATTTTAGCCATTTTTAAAATATCAGTATATAAACTTGCCTATTTAATATATGACAGCTACAACTTTATTTACTGAGAAATTATGCATTAATTTTCTCCAACCATCTTTCTCACCTTAACTCAAAAATCTCATGACTTGCTGGCTCTGTTTCAGTGAATTTCAAACTATTTTTTTTTTTTTTTGGAGGAGAGGGAATGAATGTGATAAATACACTATAAACAGAAATAAGCCTCCCTCAAATAAGCCCTTTTTGTTTAAGTTCTTTTTTACTTCCACAATATTTATTTAACACTTTAAGAGTTACACAGGCTCATGCCTATAATCCCAGCACTTTGGGAGGCCAAGGTGGGTGGATCATTTGATCAGGAGTTCAAGACCAGCCTGGCCAACATGGTAAAACCACATCTCTACTATAAATATAAAAATTAGCCAGGTATGATGGTGAATGCCTGTAGTCCCAGCTACTTGGGAGGCTGAGGCAGGACAATCTCTTTAACTCAGCAGGCAGAGGTTGCAGTGAGCCAAGATCCTGCCACTGCACCGCAGCCTGGGCATCAGAGTGAGACTCCATCTCAAAAAAAAAAAGGGGTTGGATCCAAGATGGCCGATTAGGAACAGCTCAGGATTGCAGCTCCCAGTGAAAGCGCAGAGGGTGAGTGGACGCCGCATTTCCAGACAGATTTTTATTGCCCACAGACTAGGAGATTCCTAGGCGGAGGAGCCCTAAGGGTCGCCAGCGCGGCTCTTTCGGCCGGCGCGGCGGTTTGGCCGGCGTGGCAGTTCTCTATACAAAATACACTAGTCTGGGTCTCCCTTCTAGCTGGCAAGCAGAGCTTCGGGAAGGCAGAATTGCCCATTCATCCGATTAAAAAGGGGTCTGAAACAGGGAGCCAGGCCAGGAGATTCCTGGGCAAGAAAGTGCCACGAATATCAGCGCCGCTGTTTCAGCTGGCGCAGTGGGTCTCCACACGGGAAATCACACAGATCCCAGCGCCCTTTCATCAGGCGACTGGAACACCTGGGAGAGAGTCGATCATTCAACTAAACAAAAAAGGCTCTGAGCCAGGGAGCCAGGTGATCAGGTTCAGCTGGTCCCACCCCCATAAAAAGAAAAACAGCAATTGGAAACGCTCAGGGTTGAGAGTTTCACAGCAAGCACAGCTGAACCCGGGATGGTCCAGCTTTGTGGGGGAGGGGCGTCCGCCATTACCGAGGCACTCCACCACTACGGAGGCAGTCCACCATTGCTGA
>CAUYLG010058461.1:0-10704 GCA_963573385.1 Cacajao melanocephalus
AGTATTTCTATTTCTCCACTTCCTCTCCAGCATCTGTCTCCAGATTTTTTAATGATAGCCATTCTAACTGGCATGAGATGGTATCTCAGTGTGGTTTTGATTTGCATTTTTCTAATGACCAGTGATGATGAGCATTTTTTCATGTTTGTTGGCCTCTTATATGTCCTCTTTTGACAAGTGTCTGTTCATATCCTTCTCCCACTTTTGAATGGGGTTGTTTTTTTCTTGTATATCTGTTTTAGTTCTTTGTAGATTCTGAATATTAGCCCTTTGTCAGATCCATAGCTTGCAAAAAATCTTTCCCATTCTCTTGGTTGCCGATTCACTCTAATGATGGTTTCTTTTGCTGTACAGAAGCTCTGGAGTTTAATTAGATCCCATCTGTGTATTTCTTTTGCCTATTAAACTTCAGCTCCTAACCTCTGTGTGCTGGCATCCTTGATCTCCGTGACCATGAGACAACAAACCTTGGGTGTCATCCCAGATAAGGCCGCTTCAACATGATATACTTTTCAACAATATACGCTGCATGAACCCCAAATACCTGAGATGGGTCTCAATATACGAAGTTTATTTTGCCAAGGCTAAGGATGAGTACCTGTGACACAGCCTCAGGAGGTCCTGATGACATGAGCCCAAGGTGGCTGGGGCACAGCTTGGTTTACACATTTTGGGGAGACGAGACATCAATGCATATATGTACGATGAACACTAGATCAGTACAGAAAGGCAGGACAACTCAAAGTGTCGGAGAGGACTTCCAGGGCATAGGTAGATAAGAGACAAACGGTGGCATTCTTTTGAGTTTCTGATTAGCCTTTCCCAAAGAGGCAATCAGACAGGACTTTAACTCCGTGAGCAGAGGGATAACTTTGAACAGAATAAATGGAGATGATGGGAGGCAGGTTTGCACTAAGCAATTCCCAGCTTGACTTTTTCCTTTAGTTTAGTGATTCTGGGAAGATTTATTTTTCTTTCACAGTTGTTACAATGTTTTCAGAAATCCACTGTGGCAAAAAAAGAAGCACCTGAACCTTTTATTTGGGTAGAATAAAAACAGAAACAGTAACAGGAAATTCAAGTAATACTGCTACAACCAGTTCCTTCTCTGTCCCTGAAAAAGGTGCACTAAGGGAAATTAAACCACAGGAAATGTTATTCATGTTAAAATAATCTATTTGGCTACTCAAAACTACAAATCAAAGAAAATTTGAAAAACCTTTCCAATGAGTTTCAGTGAAAACATTCTTTATTGATAAGCAGACACTTCAAACTTTTTGATTACATAGATCATGCAAAATGACTGACCTTACACACGGTTGTCTGTTCATTGTGACATCTTTTTTTGACATGATTATAATTTTAAAAGAATGACTGCAGTAGTAAAAACAATTCATGAAAATCACTCTCAATGAGCAAAACATTACACAGCACACATGAAATACTGTTCATCCCTCCTGGATGTTTAATTCTCTCCTAATGTAAATCTCCATGTTTTGGAAGACTATCATATATAAAAATGGCAGTTATTTCTGTATGTGCATCCATAGGCACCCAACTGATAAAAACCAGAAAATTTCAAATAATTTTACAAGGCTTGGTTATTTTTCATGTTTTGTTAATCCAAAACAGGACAATGCCCTTTGATTTAAAATGTTCATTTCTTTTAAAAAATCATTTTCTTTAGAAGATGATTTCAACTCCTGAAAAGGTTGTTTTACACCTGGTAATCTTTTTGAACTGGGGCTGGCTGTTATACATTATCCAAGTAGTTTTCAGTAAGTGAAAATTCCTCTTCCCTGTGGAAGTGGGATCACCACTTTCATCCTGTGGTAGTTCTGGTAGCACTCTCAGTATGAAAACCCTAGCACAGGTAAATTCACCTCTTTGAAATAAGCAGTGACCCTGGAGAAAGGTGAATTCCAAATCTCCTAGTAGCATATTCAAGTCTTCTGGCAGTGAAGTAGTCATAATAGACTTTTCTAGGTACTTGGAGTGGTGCTGTAACAAATACCTAAAAATGAAAAAGTAGCTCTGGAACTGGGCAGTAGGTAGAGGCTGGAAGAATTCTGAGGAGCATGACAGAAAGAAGCCAAACTGCCTTACACAGACTGTAGTAGAAATATGGAATGTTAATGCTAGGGCTGGCTCGAAGGAAGGAGGGAGTATGATAGTGGATACTTAGACTGCCATAGAATATCTAAATCATCATGAATAGACTATTAATAGAAATAACATTAAAGACACTGCCATTGAGGGCTTAGAAGGATATGTTATTGGAAAACTGGAGGAAACGGGTCCTTGTTACATAGTGGCAAAAAACTAAGCTGAACTGTGTCCTGCAGTTACGTGTAAAACAGAATTTTTAAGTGATGACTTCAATATTTAGCTGAGGATATTTCCAAGCAAACTGTGGAAGGTACAGCCTGCTGTCTTCTTGCTGATTATAGTAAAATATAGAAGGAGGTAGATAAATTGAGGGAAGAACTGTTAAATATAAAGAAACCAGGGCTTGATTTGGGAAATTCGTGGCCTATTCAAATGGCAAAAGCTGCTAAAACTAAGAGATTCACTGTCAAGACAGCCTTCTCTAGAGAAAGCGATGAAGGTATGGCTGTATAACCTTTTGCTAACACTCCAGAAACATCAAAAGGTCCGAGTATCAGGTCACACAAAAGGCTCTTTGAAGAGATTAAGGGTGTGTATCATACATCCGCTCAGCTATTCCAGAAAAAGCCACAAATAGAGACAGGATTTTCCAGCAAAGATGTGAGCAACCTCCTATCTAAATGAGTGAATCTCCATGATTTCTTGACAATGTTATAGCAGCAGAAACACCACCATTTTTAATGGAACGCTTTTAGAGACTATAAAAGAAACAAACTAACAAGCTGATACTCAGCTGGAAACATGGGCTACCTTTTGTGAAAAAGTAAAAATGACTCTGAGATAGTCACAAGCCCAGAGAACTGATAAATCACACCCAGATCCTCTCCCAAATTTAATTTAGATGGCTTTAATGTGAGATTTGAGACTTTTGAGTTGGTGAGACTCATATAAGATTTTAGATTTAGAGTTGATGGGGTAATAACAGGTTTGACTTTTGAGCACCTGTGAGTGAGGTAAATTTATTTTGTGATGGCTCTGAATCTTTAACACAGGGCCACCCTGAATTTTTAACACGGGGTGGGGAATGTAGTAGGCAAGAAGAATAATGTTCTATGTAAAATGTTCATGTCCTAATCTCAAAATCTGCATGTAACCTTAAATGGTAAAAGAGATTCTGCAGATGTAATTAAGGTTACTATGGATTTCAAGATGAGGAGATAAGCTTAGATTTATCCAGTGGGCCTCATTTCATCGTGAGTACTGCAGAGAACCTCCCCAGGCTGGTGTCAGAGAGATGTGATAATAGAAGGGTCACAGAGATGGAACAGTGCTGGTTTTTAAGATGGAAGAAAGGTCACAAGCCAAGGAATGCAGACGTCCTCTAGAAGGTGGAATGACAAGGAAATGATTCTCCTGTACAGCCTCCTGAAAGGAATGCAGCCCTGCCAACAAACTGATCTTAGCACCACAAAACCCATTTGGACTCCTAACCTATAGAATTTCTAAGATAATTAAATTTGTGGTATTTTAAGCCTTATTTTGTAACTTGTTATGGCGGCAATGGAAAACTAACCTGAAGTGATAACTAAAGATAAAATGGTGTCTCGGAAGAAGGAAAAGCTTCTGGATTCAGGAGAAATGCAAACATTTATGCTGGTAATTCTTTAGATCCAGTCTGTCTGACAGAATTTACACTCCTGTATTTCTACACTAGTCTTGTTCTGGAGAAGACATTCTAGGTTGAGCACATAGAAGTGTTTAGTGTATATAGGGAATTTCATAGAAAAATGTGTTGAATGAATAAATGAATGGGATCAAGGCAAGCTCTGGGAGGAACTGTAATTACTGGATTTTAAAATGTTGTTGCTGTTTACCGTATCTTCTTAAGAACTGCTGACCTTTATGTGTTTTTGTTTAAGTTCACGACGATCATAATTCTATAAAATACAAGGCAAAATTGTATTTTCTGATACTAGGAACATACCTAAATCAGCAAGTAAAAAGGATGTGTAAAATCTTAATAGAAGAAATAATTATTGTATGATCAAATGATTTCAAAATCAAAATAGACACTTTTCAGTATATATTACAGACAAATTTTCAACTTATTTGATCAAAAGATTTCTTAATGGCTGTTGGTCAATGCTGCATCAAGAAACTTTAGTGCAAATTTTACCGAATGCATCTTATCAAAAAGGGGTTGTGTTCATTTTTCTGCAAACAAATGTTGTTACATTCACCCTAAGCATGGAACAAACTGATCTGCCTAGAAACCCAAAAACTATCAACATAAGCCAGTCCTTCAATAAAAACTCAAACATACTTATCTCGAAGTCTATTCCTAATCCAAATTTGTCTATATTCAGGTTGGAAGAGAGAATAATAATAAAACCAAAATTTATCTGTAGAAATAATAAAAATAATTTGGTTGTTTTTAATGCTGGAAGCACTGTCCTTATTAATACGGCATATCATCTATTCCCACATGCTACTGCATGGACAGGAGCAATATTACTTTAGCTGCTGGAGTAACACAGTGTTAAGGATATCTGCTTCTTGCAGTGTCAGGCTTTCATCTGTTAGCTCTTTATTCGGAAATGAAGTCACAAGAATAAAGTCAAGAGTGGCAAATTCAGGACGAGACTGTACAATAAAGTTCCGGACATCCAGGATCCTGAAGAAACAAGATAAAAATAATTTATAATGTAAAAAATCACATTTCCATGTAAGCTTAAGTTAAAACTAAATCATAATAAAAATCACAAAATTTTAATCTTTATAAAATGTGTTATAATTTTCTTTAATATATAGTATTTCAATTGAGAGATTTATCTTAGGCTTAAGTTAAAATGTAAAGTAACTTTAGAGTGTACTTAACATTTGCTTTTCCTGTAAAATGGAAACAATCTTAAGGGAAGTTATGCATAAAGTAAGTGTACTAATGTTGTTATTTTAAAAGTGCAGGGATGGCTGGGCATGGTGGCTCACACTTGTAATTCTAGCACTTTGGGAGGCTGAGGTGAGTGGAACACTTGAGGCCAGGAATTCAAGACTAGCCTCGCTAACATGGTGAAACACCATCTCTACTAAAAACAGAAAAAGTTATCTGGGCATGGTGGTGCCTGCCTGTAATCCCAGCTACTCAGGAGGTTGAGGCATGAGAACTGCTTGAACCTGGAAGGCAGAGTTTGCAGTGGGCTGAGATATCCTGCCACTGTACTCCAGCCTGGAAGACTGAGACTCTGTCTCCAAAAAAAAAAAAAAAAGGTGCAGGTCCTACTTTTTTCACAGCATAAAATATGTTAGCAGCATATGATCCAGAAAAAGGTAACTACGGCCTGTGGCAAAGTGAGTCTAAAACTATGAAATGTATTGTCATAATTTTAAATAATTACTCTTACATAAGTAGAGTAATTCAACCAACATCGTAAATATATCTGTTAGGGTCTTGCCTCAATGGACAAATCATATGTTGATGTACAAATCAATCAATATAAAAAGAACATTTAACACTATCTGAAGTTCTGGACAAGAGTACAATTCAACTTTATTTACACTATACATTTATATTACGAAGTATTTGCTATATAGAAAATTAATCCCCATCAAAATTATCACAAATTTTTAAATGAATAAAGTCCCAAAAAGGTTTTACAATGTTCAATCTGATTCTACTTCATTATAGTTTTGGCAACAACACAAAGCTACAGTTAATTCATTTTTGTGTGATACCTGAGATCACATTAGTATTTGATAGTTTATACAAACTGTTTAAATACCATATATTTCATTTCTTATACACAGCTATTATTGTTTTAAAAATGTTTCTTCTGTCAAAAACTTACTTCAAAAGTAAACCTAAAGAATATCATATTCTTCATTACGCATGTCACATAGTTTTACTTAGATAAGCAACCCAGCGTGTAACAGCAAACAGGACTCCATTGGTAAAGAAGCTTACCTGTGTGTACTATTGAATCTTTGTATCAAACGACTCCCATCTGCTAACCTGATTTGAATTTTTGTTGTTGGGACTGAATCATCAATAAGAACAACTGCATTAAGTATTGATTTATCCTCCTCTTCTGGAGAGGAAGGTGTACTGACTATTTCAGGTGTAAGGCTAAGAAAGAAGAATTAAAGAATTAGAACACAAATCTGAATATGTAAAATATATGAAAAACTGAAGAGAGCAGATAAACACTCAGAATATGGCTTCATTTGAGTCTCCTGTATGTCTTTCAACCTCTTTCATTACAGTAAAGTTATTTTGGATCCTATGATTCTGATTTGGTTTATCTAATCTCTCCCAAAAACCTAACTTTGCATCCTTTCCTCGTTTAACTGTTTGCAATTTCATCAGACTGTTTAGCAAATCAGTTTTAGTTAGAAATATGAGCAACTCTGAGTTAGTGTCAAAGAATGACTGAGAGCACAGACAGACATGGTTTCACATCCCAGCAATGTCAATTGTGTAAAGCTGAGTAAGTCCATCAATCATTTTGAATCCTAGTTCTATCATTTATAAAATAAGGGAATAATACTGTTATGAAGGTATATTATGCCAGTAAGTCCTTAATATTGTGCCTAGAACACAGTGTTTCAACAGGTGCCAGCTATTGTGTACATACTATCAGCACTAAATTCACTTAATTTAAACTTGGCTAATATTACTTAAAAACATCTAATTTAAGCACCACTTTGCAAAAGAGAAATAGTTTCTAAGTATTAGTGAAGAGTAAAATGTTAAAACATGACAATAAACTCATAATGAGGCTAATTTAATAGAACATCTTACCATTTGAACTTGGTTACTAGTGACCCTAGCACTGCTGTCTTAGCCCCTTCTAACACTAGCTGGAGGATCAGCCAGTATATGCCAAAAGTGAATGTCAAAAATATAGTGCCTTTTGGTTAAAAGATTAAAAGAAATTTTGCCCAATTTTCTCAGTCATCTCAAGGGATTTTTGATAGCCTTGAAGTTTATTCTGTTGAACAGTAAGATTTAGATGGTTTTCTATACATTATTTGGAGAAAAGACACACATGTATCTCCATATTTATTAGGTTCTATGAGCATTTGGGCTTTAGTCCAATACAAAACTAAATCATCGTGACTCTTACTCCCCATCAAAAAGTTTCTTAGAGTACACAGCAAAGTGGCAAAATTACCCGGTACTAACTGCTGACATTTTTTATTTAGCTATTTCCTGACACTAATTTTAGAAGTGATATGAAAATATATAAAGATATACAAAAGGTTAAAATTATGACTTACAATAAATGACCAAATATTAAGGAATTTCTTTTTAATTTGGAATTGAGGACCTAAGTAATTGCACTGCCAATCTGGTTTACTGTGCCAGCGGTCCAGTGTTCCTTACACAAGGCAGGGGGACGAAAAGCCAAGAGAAAAGACATGAGACACTGAACGCAAAGGACGTCTTTACCTCTGCGTCACTGATAATCAGGTATACACAGTATCATTATCACTACCACCATTACCACCTCTGCCACATTCGTTATTTCATTTACATCAGCTTGGGAAGCAGTGTGAAGAGTGTGGTTCCCAGAGCCAGATTACCTGGTTTCAATCCCAACTCTGCACTTACTATGTGACACCAGGCAAGTCACTCACCCTTATTGTGCCTAAGAGACAACAGCAGCATTGTTGTAAAGATTAATTAGGACACATAAGCACTTTAAACGGTGCTTTTACATAGTTGGCACTACTAAAAGTTGGCCATTAGCATTATAGTTATCCTAACAACAACTCTGGGGAAAAAAAGCGCTAATACTCCTATTGGTAAGAGAGCTGAGGTTTATCTTGGGCTCCTTCCAGATGTCAAGTTGCCTCCCTGTTGTTCTGTTGTTTTTGTAATCTACTGCTTTCTGTTTATGGCAGATTCTGACCAGGTATGCCTCTTCTCAAAACAGAAAATACAGGGTGGGGAAGCTAGGTAAGAACATGTATATCTGTCAAAATGAAACTACTGTATATGGAATAATAACATTTGAGAACTGGAATGGATAGACTTTCAATCTAACTTAGGCCAACCACATCATTTTACCCAAAAGAAACTGAGCCACAGAGAGACTAAAAGACATGCTCAGAACCACCCAGACAGATAGCTGGACAAGCTGGTAGTGTGGTATTAAAAAACCAGCTTAAAAAGTTATGTTAATTTGTTATATTTTATTTCTTCCGAGATGCAGTTTTGCTCTGTTGCCCAGGCTGGAGTGCAGTGGTGTGATCTCAGCTCACTGCAACCTCTGTCTCCTGAGTTCAAGTGAATCTCCTGCCTCAACCTCCCAAATAGCTGTGATTACAGGTGCCTATCACCACATGAGGCTAATTTTTTTTTTTTTGGTACTTTTAGTAGAGATGGGGTTTTGCCATATTAGCCAGGCTGGTCTTGAACTGATCTCAAGTCATCTGCCTGCCCCAGGGTCACAAAGTGCTGGGATTATAGAAGTAAGCCACTGTGCCTGGCCAAGTTATGTTAATTATAATATTTAGCTTTCAAAATCACATCTGTTTGCTATTTAAAACTTTCTCTATATCATTCAATTGATCGAACCATAGTAAAATTTTTACATTAAAAAGAAACTTTTTTTAAGAAAGAAAAGAGAGAAATTAATTGGTACAGGTTTCTAGGCAAAAGGCAGGAAACGATGTAGGTTGTAATTCCTTCAGACAGGAGCACAAACACCCTCTTCTTCAAACTTATGGAGGGAGAGGAGGATGGAAATGACCATTAATAATCCTGAAGGCTGGAGGGGAACATAATAAAAATGTGAATTCCTGTTAGATACTATTTTCTCAGTGAAGCTGGAAGCAAAGAAATTTGCTGACAGTGAGGGGCAGAGGTCGAGGAGGGGGGTTAGAAAAGCAACTCAGGCCTGTAAGACTGGGGAGGCACAGCATTGCCTGCTCAGCACAGCTGAGACTGTCCCCAGAAGCACTGAGCCGCGAGGGGCAGACAATCCAGTCAGGCTCCAGTCAGGCCACAGTTGTTTAAGAGCTGGGATAAGGAAAGGCTTTAAAGTTTTAGAGAAGAGAGCCCTCAGGGTCTAGGGCCCCAGATGAAGTCAAATCTCAGGTGAGTGAGAGTGGCAAGCACAATCTTTTCAACATTACAGTAGGACAAACAGGCAGTGACTGTTCTTATGCAGATCAAATCATGATTTTTTATCATTATACACGCCAGCTCAAAAGCCTACCAAGAATGCCTACTCGCTAGTCCACCCTATTAAAAATGACTTCGTGATTTTGTAGGTCTTTTAGTTGTTAGGCACTACTCTAGCTCACCAAACTATTTTTTATTCAATAATACAGTTTGTTCTACTGCTGTAAATTTGCAGTTTTACATCTACGGTTTGCTTTCTTCTATTATGTGAGGATACTGTGTAACGTTTTTACTGCATTTTGGTTTGTAGCACAATTGCATATTACATAAAAAGATTTAGTTTCCATCTATGTAATATTCTATGTGTACTTAGACTGCCATCTACGGAAGACAATGGATTATTTTCATTTCTGTTTTACTTGCTTTTTATGTCCTGTTCAGTAAACAGTTATCTGGAACCCTTGAGAACCAAGCAATTTTAGAAAGTTACTTTCTAATGAAGGTTAACTATTAAATTCTTAATATATCTCTTAATATAAAGCTTTAATATACAATGTTCTATATGTAATTCTTTACTTCAGAATATATGATATTTGCTTATTCAACATTTGGGTTTGTGTACATATAGGCTCACATCATGCTCATCTCCTTCTAGTGTAAAGTCTCTATTAGAAGCTGAAAATTCTAAAGACTACATCTCTCAGACTCTCTTGCAGCTAGGATTTCATAACTCTACCCTTCCACCAAGGAAACATACATTTGTTTGGTGGAAGTAAGCACTGCAAAGTGAAAACTCTGTAGCTCTTCTGGTTACCAAGGCAGTGGAGGAATATATTTCTTTTATGACAGAATGTCCTAGTACCTAGTCCCTAGTTTCATGGGGATGGAGCACCTGACTGGGGACACAGGTGTGTTTCTAGAACACTGTTCTATTGTGTTTGTTTCTCCTGGCTAAGGAAAGCTTGGTCTGCTTGTCTCTTCCAGATATTCTATGAACTACAGAAGATCCCATAGGAAGCCTATTACTACTAGTAAGTAGATTCTGTTTTCTATAATCAGAATCCTGATCAATATGGCTAGTAAATTAACACGGCATTATTACCACTGATCTCTCACTTTCTTCTATCAGTTTCTCCTTTCTTTTCTGTTATTTTCTCTAGTTACTTGCCTTAAAAGGAAAATGATCTTTGTGAGATAATATCCTTATTTTCATTCATTTAATAATTGCTGGCTCTTCTCAGCTGCCTTCCCTTTATGCTACCTTCTTTAATTCCAATTCTAGATTTATTGTATGTCTACTAACAAGGATGTGCAGTCTAACATAAATTCTTGATCATACATTTAAATAATAGAGAAGGAATATGTACATAGCAAAGAGATGACTAGGCATTTTATCTGCATTCTAATTAAAAATCATAATCTCAATAAATATTAAGTAAAAATGAGAAGTATGAGAAAATTAAAAA
>CAUYLG010058462.1:0-37196 GCA_963573385.1 Cacajao melanocephalus
TGGCTCCTCCGCCGGGAATCTCCTAGTCTGTGGGCAACAAAAATTCGTCTGAAAGTGCGGCGTCCACTCGCTCTCTGCGCTTTCACTGGGAGCTACAATCCTGAGCTGTTGTTAATCGGCCATCTTGGATCTCTCTCCACTTTGTTTGTTTTCTAAAGATGTTTAAATGTTTTCTTAGAATCTTATTTGCATTATTTATGTTTTTAAAACATATTTGGCACAGTTTCTGAATTATTATTCCAAGTTAGTGACATCAGTAAGTTTATTATGAAGCATTGATTCCCCCTGTGAGTGAGTAGAGTCCTACTCTATTTTTTAATATCACAGGACAGGTTCCCATTAGGATACTATAAATCAAATTAAGTCAATAAAAGCAAGTTTTGTAAAGAAACTACATACTTTAAAAATGTGAATGTTACTTGTTCTGTTTCAGTTTAAAAACTATTACTATATTATCATAATATGTAATTCAAATATAAAATCTTGACTATTTGGAATACAATTGAAATTATGAAAAACCTCTTGAAAGTACATTATATAGATGCATTTATATGATGGCCTAGGAGATTAGACATTAAGTTATAACATTAAGGAAAAAAAACTATAGCCCTATTACATTCATGTAAATACCCAGATCTTGAGAACTTGTAAATAATAATGCTATTGGCAAACCAAATCTAAGCTTGTTTTCTAGAGACTAAAAAAGAGTAGGACAATTCATTTATATTTATACCAAATCATGCCAAGACCTGATTTAACAAGTATTTCTTGTCTGGATTTCAAATATATTTGGAGCTTTGACATACTTATTATAAAAACCAGGGCCTTTGATGTGCTCTTTTTTCTTCTTCTTTTTAAAGTTGTATACATGGTCCAATCATAGGTGAGTATCATTTTGTGTGCTTGTGTAATAGCGAATAGTTTTGTGGCAAGCATATTGTCAATCTGGCAGCTGATGAAAGCTGAAGCATATTGTAACAAAAGTAAACAAGTTCAGGGCAAGGGACTATAAACAATAGTAAAATCTTATGTTGAAATTAGAGAGCCTTTGGTTTTAATGAACATGTTAGAACAGGAAAAGTGAATGTGCCGGAGCTCAGCCAAACAGCAAGGTGTGGATAGTATAAGACATGGAAATTAAATGCTTATTTTGAAGCAACTGGGTCCATAGTTTGAAAGACTAGCTAGTCAGGAATATTGCTTAAATCTACAAACAATAACTGGATAAAAGGAAGCAGCCCATTGGCTCATGGCTCACTGCTGCTTCCCTTCCTCTTTTTCCCTTATTCCTTCTAGTTAATAATTAACTTTTCTTTTGTTGCATTATTTTTGGTGTACTATAGTGTATCATGTCATGAATAAGGGAATTATGAAGAGAGGAACATAAACTGTAGAATATAAAGTAGAGGAAATAGGCTGTCAATAGGTCTTAGATTTCCAAGGATATGGAGCTAAGAAAGAAAAGAAACTAATATTTGTCCAGAATCCATTCTGTGCCAGCTCTTTGTTGTTTTATCATAAGAGAAGTCTATTTAGTTGGGATGAATCATGCTTGCAGTATTTTAGGTTACATTCTTTGAATTAATTTTGATCAAAAACTATTTTTTATCAAAAAATAATTTAGCATTTTTAGTTTTCTTACATATAGTATCATGAAGTCAGATGTTAATTTCCCAGAACTTTTGGAAATTGGAAGTGTGACTTTCCCCTACTAACAGATTTGAATAATACCATAAGAAAAACCATACCATTTGAGAGAAATAGCTAACTTTTCTCATTCATCCATTGTATTTACAATGTAGTGATCATAGATAACAGAATGACACATGACGAAAAATATAAATGTTGTATAATGTGTATAAAGGGAGTAAACTGATTTGCTTTTCTTTGCCAGCCACTTTGCTGCATAGACAGCTTTCTTTTGTTGGCTTTATTTAAAAAACAGTGATACGCTGGGCATGGTGACTCAGCCTGTAGTCTCAGCTACTCAGGAGGATGAGCAAGACTATCTCTTGAGCCTGGGAGTTTAAGATTAATCTGGGCAACATAGCAAGACCCCACATTTCTAAGTACAAATAAAAATAAAAAGACAAATTTAAAACCAGTGGATAAATTTGATAGCTTTCACTGAAATCCATCTTTATTCAAATGCTGGGAGAAGAAATTAAATGGATCTGAAAGATAATTCCTTATGAGTGTTATTAGTATTACATCTAAAAAAAATAACATTTACTAATACAGTATTTACAGTAAATAAGACATCTACAAGACCATGTTATGAATTATTAAATATAAATACAAAGTTAAGCATTTTTCAAACAGCTTTATTATAAATAATGATAAAAGCTGCTTTTGCCTCAGAGCACCTTTCTCCCATTGCAGATTTTGGCAAATATTAATTTGTTAAAGTGATGTAAAGCATAGCTCATATCACAGCCTGTCTTTATATGAATTTTCATGTATTTGTAGATAAATAATGCATTCTAAAACAGAGGTTGGTGAACAATGGCTCTATGGTTTGTTTTTATATGGCCTATGGGCTTAGAACCCCTTTACAGGGTTTTATTAAAAAAAAAAAAAAGAATATGGAACAGAAATCATAAGTTGCCCTTAAAGTCTTCAATGTTTACCATCTGTCTCTTTACATAAAATGTTTACCAAGGTTAAAATATAAGTACATACTGTGTAAACCTGGGAGACGGCATAATCACACAACACCCTCTCTCTCCCACTGAATGCAACTGTTATAAAACCTGGACAGAATACATGGAATAACTACTTGAGGATTCTGAAAAGTAAATAATAGCAGGTTGGGAGAGAAGATCAGATTTTGAAATACCATCAAACTGGTGGCAAGTTTGCCATTTGTCTCCTGTTGTCACCTGGTCTGCTCTCAACACTGCATGAAACTAGGTAGCAGACCTAAGCGTAGGCAGAGAGAGCTCCAGGATAAACCTTCCAGTTACAGGCTTGAGAAGCGGAAATCATGCCTCCTTGTAGTAACAGTAGGTATAGGGCAGGGGTCCCCAGTCCCTGGGCACTGGTAATGGTTGGTGTCCTATTATGAACTGGGCCTCACAACAGAAAGTGAGTGGTGGGTGAGCAAGCAAAGCTTCATCTGTATTTACAGCTGTTCCCCATGGTTCGCACTACCACCTGAACTCTGTCTCGTGTCAGATCAGTGGCAGCATTAGATTCTCATCAGAGTGCAAACCCTATTGTGAACTGTGCATACAAGGGATCTAGATTGCGTGCCCCTTATGGGAATCTAATGCCTGATGATCTGAGGTGGAGCCAAGGTAGTGATACTAGTGCTGGGGAGCGACTGCAAATACAGATTAACATTAGCAGAGAGGTTTGACTACACAGGTCCCATAAATAAATCAGTTGCTGCAGTCTCGTATCAGAACCCTATCAGTGAGTGGCAGATGACAAGCTGCATCTGGTGGCAGGCTTTATAGTGGCAGTTAAGTTGATGTACTTCAATTGTATAGCTGCATCTGGTGGCAGGCTTTAAGTCAGAATCCAACACTTACTTTAGTCAGCATATAGCCCATCCATTGTTGGATTTACCACTTCCATCTGCACCTCTTCCCGCACTGCACACTTACCTCAGTCACAGTTTTGGTAAGGCCACAGGCTAAACCCTAGCCAAAATGAGTAAAAAACAAATGCCACTGGAGAGCTTCTATGAAAAGGGGGAAAGACTGAATGATGAGATAGCAGAAGACTCTAAGATGGCCAAAGAAAAGAAAGCTGCATTTAAAAGAAATAGCAAGAGCAAGATTCCTTCTTAAATTATGGATTTGTTGCAACAGGTGATTCACATTCTGCAAGCCCACTTTCTATAATATGTGGCGACTGGCTATCCAATGAAGCCATGAAACCTTCAAAATTTCTTTGTCACATAGAGGCCATTCACCCTTCACTAAAAGACAAGCCTTTGGAGTTTTCCAAAAGAAAAAAACATGAAGAACAGAAGTAATTGTTGAAGGCCACCACTTCATCAAATGCATCTGCACTGAGAGCATCATTCTTAGTGGCTAACCACATTGCAAAAGCTAAGAAGCCATTTACTGTTGGTGAGGGGTCGATCCTGCTTGCTGCTAAGGACGTTTGTTTTGAACTTTTAGGAGAAGCTTCATTCAAAAGGTGGCACGTGTTCTTCTGTTGGCTCGCACTGTAACTCTATGAATTGATGAAATAACAGAAGATATTGAAGCACAGTTGTTAGAGAGGATTAATGAATCACTGTGACACACAATCCAGGTTGACAAATCTACTGATGTTAACAAGGCAACAATGCTTGTTTTTGTGTGATACATTTTTCAGGAGTGTGTGTATGAAGATACGTTATATGCACTTTGGTTGCCAAGCAACACCATAGCTGCAGAACTATTCAAGTCTTCGAATGATTACATATGAGGAAAACTGAATTGGTCATCTTGTGATGGTATATGCATGGACAGAGTGGCTACCATGATTGGACGGCTTTCTGGTTTCACTACTTGGGTGAAAGAGGTCACTTCTGAATGTGAGTCTATGTACTGTGTCATCCATAGAAAGATGCCGGCTAGCTGAAAAATGTCACCTGAACTTAAAAACATTTTGTAGAATGTGACCAAAATTATCAGCCATGTTAAAGTATGTGCCCTTAACTCACGTCTGTTCATGCAGCTCTGTGAGGAGATGGATGTAGAGCATACATGTCTTCTCTTATACACAGAAGTGAGATGACTTTCTAAAGATAGGTCACTGGCAGGAGTTTTTGAGTTACGAGAGCTGCTTCAGAGATTTCTTTTAGAAAAACAGTCACACTGGCAGCACATTTCAGTGACACAGATTGGGTCACAAAACTTGCTAACTTGTGTGACATATTCAGCCTTCTCAACAAACTCAATCTGCTACTTCAGGGAAAAAGAACAACTGTGTTCAAGTAGGCAGATAAAGGGGCTGCATTCAAAGTCAAACTGGAATTACGGGGGTGACGCATGAACACTAGGATTTCTAACATGTTTTAAACATTAGCAGAGATTTTGAAAGAGACTGATCCAGGGCCTCCTTTTTGCCAACTGGTGCATGATCACCTCTCTCAGCTTTCAAAAGAGTTTGAACATAACTTCCCAACCACAAAAGGCCCCTGAACTGAGAAGGAATAGATCCTTGGCCCATTTGTGAGATCACAAATGACGGTGGCCTTGAAAGTATGTTTGAGACAGCTTCAAATCTCCATATGTTCTGGATTAAAGTCATTGTGGCGTGTCCTGAGATTGCCACAAAAGCACTGGAAAGCCTGTTTCCATTTCCAGCATCCTCTTCGTGAACCAGGGTTTTCTGCAGTGACAGCAACCAAAATGAAATTACAGAGCAGACTGGACATAAGCAACACACTTTGGGTGTCACTGTCTCCCATCCTCCCCAGATGGGACCATCTTCTTGCAGGAACACAAGCTCAGGGCCCCCACTTATTCTACATCATTGTGAGTTGTATGATTATTTCATTATCTATTACAATGTAATAATAATAGAAATAGAGTGCCCAATAAATATAATGTGCTTAAATCATTCTTAACCTCCCACCCCCACTTCGTTGGAAAAACTGTCTTCCACAAATCCAGTCCCTGGTGCCAAAAAGGTTGGGACCACTTGTGTAGAGTAAGGCACAGGTATCTAAAACTTTAAGAAAAAAAAAAATTTTTTTTCTTTTTTTTTGAAATAGGTCTTGCTGTGTTGCCAAGGTTGGAGTGCAGTGATGTAAGCATAGCTCACTCTGACTTCAAACTTGGAGTCAAGGGATCCTCCTTTTTCACCCTCTCAAGTAGCTAGGACTACTTGTGCTCCACCACATGTGGCTAATTTTTATTTTTATTTTTTATTTTTAGAGATGGGGTCTTGCTATGTCGCCGAGGCTGGCTTCAAACTCCTGTTCTCAAGTGATCCTCCAGCCTCACCTGCCCAGTGTGCTGGAATGACAGGTGTGAGCCACAATACCCAGCTGGAACTTTTCTCTGATTAGAGGAGCTGTGGTCATAACAGGGTGAGGCATGCCACCCTTACTTTTTTCTCTCTCTTTGTCCTCTGAGGGCTAGCTGGCCCTCAGTAAAGAAATATTTGGTTGCAAAAAGTGTCAGAACTGGGTAAATAAAGCTCCAGCTTTCCTAGCAGAACTGAAGAGGTGAGCCCCAGGGAACCCAGAAGTACTGGGGAGATCAAGCAGAGTGTGGAACTTGGAAAAGTGACTCATAAGACTATAAACTACTGGAGATGAAATAAATGGAGATGACAGAGGAGAGTCAGGGAACTCTAAGATCATAGAAATTTTCAAATCTGAAAAGCAGAGTCAGAAGACTGGGAAAAATGCAGAGAGCCTGAGGGTCCTATGGGACAGTAACAAAAGATCTAAGTTTCATATTAGTGGAGTTCCAGAAGGAAAGGAGGAAGTATGGTACAGAAAATTACTTAAAGAAATAATGACAGGATTGAGGAGAAACTGCAACTCTCATACGTTTCAAGTAGGAATGCAAAATAATACAGCTACTATGGAAAATGGTTGTATCTTATAAAAGCTCATCATACATTTACCATATGTCCCAGCAATTCTACTGTGGGTTTTTAACTCCACAGAATGAAAAATTTAAAGTGAAATGAAAACCTACATTCACAGATATCTGAACACAAATGTTTACAGTAACTCTGTTGATAATTATCAAAAGCTGGCAAGATCCAGTTGGGTTCATAGATATTTTCCTACATGTGAAAAAAATCTCTGAGTCATCATACAGTGGAATGCTGCTCAGCAATAAAAAAGGTATGAGCTGTTGTATAGACACATCAACTTAGAATCTCAAAAGGTTTCATAATGTAACCTAAGAGACAGAAGCTAATCTGAGGTGATTACTTACTGACACCAAAAGCACAGGCAACAAAAGAAGAAGTAGATCAATTGGACTTCATCCAAATTTAAAACTTTTGCGCATTAAATGACTATGAATAGAGCACAAAGGCAACCCACTGAATGGGAGAAAATATCTGGAAATCATATATATGATATGAGACTTGAATCTAGAGTACATAAAGAACTTTTACAATTCAATAATAAAAAGATAAATAACTCAATTTTAAAATGAGCAAAGAGCCTGAATAGCTCTCCAGAGATGATATACAAATGATCAATAAACACATAACATTATTAGCTATCAGGAAAATGCAAATTAAAATTACTATGAGATACCCCTTCATACTCTGTAGGATGGCTATTATTTATAGAAACAAAATAACAAGTGTAGGTGAGGATATAGGGAAATTGGAACTCTTATTTATTGCTGGTAGGAATGTAAAATACTATAGCTGCTATGAAATACAATATGGCAGTTCCTCCAAAAATTAAACATAGAATTATACGATTCACCAAATCCACTTCTAGATATATACCTAGAAGAATTCAAAGTTGAGACTTGAACAGATGATGGCATCATTCACAGGAACCAGAAGTACAAGCAACCCATGTGACAATTAACAGATGAATAGATAAATAAAATGCAGCACACACATGGAATGCAATATTATCAGCCTTAAAAAGGAAGGAAATTGACATATCCTACAACATGCATGAACCTTGAGAACATTTTGTTACGTGAAATAAGCCAGTCACAAAAGGACAAATATTGCATGATTCCACTTGTATGAGGTACCTGTAACAGTCAAATTCATAGAGACAGAAAGTAGAATGGTGGTTACCAGGAGCTGGAGGAAGGGCGCAGTGGGAAGTTATTGTTTAATGGGTTATATGCTGTTATTCTCTTTATATGACATTTTTGAAAAGAACACTGGTAAACAAATCAGTCAGGAGTGGATGGTGTGGATGGTGTTTGTGCCTGAGAGAAATCACATAAGGGAATTTTTTGGATTCTGTATCCTGTATTGGAGTGGTCATTACTTGAATGTATGCATGAATTTAAAAAGATACACCCCCCAAAAAAGTCAATTTTACTACCTTTCAATTTTAAAAATGTAATTTACAAATATGTAAACATATAGCAACATAATTAGCTTATTAGGAGCTGTGGTGGTGGTTGGGCAGGGGTTTGGGTCTATGCCCCTAGATTAATAGTGAGAATAATTCTTATATTGCTTTATATCTTCATTAAGAAGTAAACTATGTCTTGCATTTTATAGCCTCTTAAAGGGCTGGTTTTAATAATTTTAAATGCTAAACTAATTTTGTTATTAAGAGGTAATAAATGCACATAATGAAATATTTAGAAAATACTGAATAGCTTAGGTAAGAATATAAAAATTCAAAATTCCTATAATCATTCACCATTTTAGTACTTTTTGTTACTGCTCTTTCTGTATGCACATATTTTTTTTAATGTAATTGCTTTGCTATTATATATTGAGTTTCGTATTCTTTTCCCTTTAACACTGTATCTTGAACACTTTCTCATGTCATTAAAATCCTTGCAAAGTATCTTTTTAATAGCTATTTCATAGCCTGTTATGTAGATACATCATAATTTATTCAACCTTATTTTGTTGAGCATTTAGATTGTTTCTAATATCTCATTATTTTAAATACCATTCTAATGAGAGCTCTCATACACACAGAATACATTCTGTGTCTATGTATGAATGTGTAACTGTTTATTTAAAAATCCAAATTTAGACCAGGCACAATGACTCATGCCTGTAATCCCAGCACTTTGGAAGGCCGAGGTGGGAGAATTGCCTGAGCCAAGGAGTTCAAGAGTAGCCTGGGCAGCAAGGTGAGACCCCATTTCTACAAAAAAATTTAAAAATTAGCCAAGCATGGCGGTGCATGGCTGTGGTCCTGGCTACCTGAGAGGCTGAGATGGGAAGATTGCTTGAGGCCAGGAGGCCAGTGGTGTAGTGAGGTGTGTTTGTGTCATTGCACTCCAGTTTGAGTGACAAAACAAAATACTGTCTCAAAAAGCAAGAAGAAAAGTGAACTTAGTGGGGTATAAACATGACATGATTTTCTTCTTTTTCTTTCAGCTGTGCCCTGTACTACTTCCCTTCTCTGTTAGGTGCAGGCGTACTAGACAGATCTGATAGTTCCAATGGCTGTGTATAATTGAAAGTGCAGCCTGATCCAGTTCCAAACTCTAATCTCATATCCAAAGATTTCCCTTGCCTAATTTGGAGCCAGGCTTTGATGGCTTGTGTGACCTGAAGTGGGGAGTGTTTATTGCGTTTGACCTTAGAATACTCAGCCTCCAAGGTTTGACCTTAGAATACTCAGTTCTAAATACCTAGCTTCTAGTGCCTTTTCCATGCCTAACTGCTCCGGGGTAGGTGCCTAAAGAGGAGATTAAGAGGGATAACCCAAATGCCTCTACTTCCCTACCCATATTTGTGGTCCCTGTTTTGGGTGGCTCTTACTGGTTTGATGCCTTTCATATAGGACATGTTCAATCAGTCTCTTTCCTGCAAGTACCCTCCAGTTTTTACACATGAGCCTCTTGGAGTCTTGCCTCCTCACTTGTCTTTCTGCTTCTGAGTTGAGTTGGGTGTTGATTATGGTATAGGACCTTTTTGGTGGCCTTAACTGTTGGCATCTTTCTTTAGAATACAGGGTACTAAAAACCTTTTTTCCTTTCAGATTTGGGTCTTCATTGTGAATCTTGAAGAAACTTGTTTCAAGTGCATATATAAAATTTATATCAGCTACTGAAACCGTTGCTAAGCATTTAAAAATTTTAAATGACAATGCATTTCTTAGCCAGACAACTGCATGGTAGATACATAGTAGGAAACCCTAAGTCTCAAGTGCATAGTAGATATATAATAGGAAACCAGAAGTCTGTCAGCACCCAACAATGCTTTCTGTAAATATAATATAAAATAAAACAAAAAATGCTTCTGCTGTAGCAAAAACAAAAATGGTGGCTTTTACTCATTCATTTCCTCAGACATCCTTCAGTCTGTCTTCTATACCAGGAGTCAGCAAACTTTGAACTGTAGACCAAATGCAGCTCTCTACCTGTTTTTGTAGATAAAGTTTTGTTAGAATACAGCTGTGCTCGTTTATGTATTGTCTATAATTTCCTTTGCACCAGAAGAGCAGAAATGGAAGAATTGTGACCGAGGCCATTTGGCCTGCAAAGCCTAAAATATTTACTGCCTTACCATTTACAAAGAAAGTATGCCAACTCCTGTTTCATACTCTTCTTCTAGAATTCTTTCTAAAACATAGATCAGATACACCATTTATCTGCTTAGAACCATTAAATGGCTTCTCACTGCTGACAGGGTATTTCCTAAGATCTTTACCTTTAAATCACTTTTCAACCTAGTTTCAGATCACTACCTCAGGTTCAAATTCAGTATTTCCTGCTGTTTTCAGTTGTGCAACAGGAAGACCATTACAAATGGGAGCTTGCAGGCTGAATTTGGCCCCTAGTCTTACTTTCTTGGGCCCAAATAGTGGTGGTGGTCTGTTTTGTCTTATTGAATCAGCATTTAAAAACTGGACAGTATCACATAGAAATCCAGATTTTTAGCTGTTCCTGACAAATCAGTTCTGATGACACTGGCCCCACAGCCCTCTGTCTGTTAACCGTTGGTGTAGCAACTCTGCTACCTTGGTGTAGTTGCTCTCCACCTCTGCACAACCTGTATCACACACGTGGTATAAGCATATGCACCGAAACCCAGTCCTCCTCACTTGTACATGTTTCCTAGTTTGACCACTGTAGGCATTTGAGTTTGTAATCTTGGACCTAGATATAATGAGCTACCTCATGGTCCCTTGACCCACAGAATTGTGGTGTGTGTATGTGTGTGTGTGTGTGTGTGTGTGTATATATATATATATATATATATATATATATATATATATATACACATGTGTGTGTATATATATATATATATATAGATAGATAGAGGTATATAACCACAATTCTGTTCTGTTGTGTATATATGTATATGTATATATATATATATATACATACCACAATTTCTTAATCCACTTGTTGATTGATGGGCATTTGGACTGGTTCCATATTTTTGCAGTTGTGAATTGTGCTGCTATAAACATGCATGTGCAAGTATCATTTTCTTGTAATGACTCTTTTCTTCTGGGTAGATACCCAGTAGTGGGATTGCTGGATCAAATAATAGTTTACATTCTCACCAGCAGTATAAGAGTGTTCCCTTTTCACCACATCCATGCCAGCGTCTATTATTTTTTGATTTTTTGATTATGGCTATTGTAGGAGTAAGGTGATAGCACATTGTGGTTTTGATTTGTGTTTCTCTGATCTTTTGTGATGTTGTTTTTTTCATATGTTTGTTAGCCATTTGTATATCTTCTTTTGAGAATTGTCTCTCCATGTCCTTAGCCCACTTTTTGTTGGGATTATTTTTTTCTTCCTGATTTCTTTTGAGTTTCTTGTAGATTCTGGATGTTAGTCCTTTGTCTAATGTATAGATTGCAAAGATTTTCTCCCATTCTGTGGATTGTCTGTTTACTCTGCTAATTGTTTCTTTTGCTGTGCAGAAGCTTTTTAGTTTAATTAAGTCCCATCTGTTTATCTTTGTTTTTGTTGCATGTGCTTTTGGGTTTTTGGACATGAAGTCATTGCCTAAGCCAATGTCTAGAAGGGTTTTTCTGATGTCATCTTCTAGAATTTTTACAGTTTCAGGTCTTAGATTTAAGTCCTTGATCCATCTTCAGTTGATTTTTGTATAAGGTGAGAGATGAGGATCCAGTTTAATTCTCCTACATGTGGCTAGCCAATTATCCCAGCATGTTTGTTGAATTGAGTATCCTTTCCCGACTTTATGTTTTTGTTTGTTTTGTCAAAGATGAGTTGGCTGTAAGTATTTTGGTTTATTTCTGGGTTCTCTATTCTGTTCCATTGGTCTATGTGCCTGTTTTTATTCCAGTTCCATGCTGTTTTGATGACTATGGCCTTATAGTATAGCTTCAAGTCAGGTAATATGATGCCTCCAGATTTGTTCTTTTTGCTTAGGCTTGTTTTGGCTATGTGGGCTCATTTTGGTTCCATATAAATTTTATGATTTTTTTCTAGTTCTGTGAAGAATGATGGTGGTATTTTGAGAGGAATTGCACTGAATTTGTATACTGCTTTTAACAGTATGGTCATTTTCACAATATTAATTCTGCCTATCCATGAGCATGGGATATGTTTCTATTTGTGTGTGTTGTCTGTGATTTCTTTCAGTAGTGTTTTTTAATTTTCCTTGTAGAAGTCTTTCACCTCCTTGGTTAGGCATATTCCTAAGTATTTTATTTTATTTTTTGCAGCTATTATAAAGGAGGTTGAGTTCTTGACTTGATTCTCAGCTTGGTTGCTGTTAGTGTATAGCAGAGGTACTGATTTGTGTACATTAATTTTGTCTCTTGAAACCTTGCTGAATTCATTTATCAGTTCTAGGAGCATTTTAGAGGAGTCTTTAGCGTTTTTAAGGTATATGATCCTATCATTAGCAAATGGTGACAATTTGATTTCCTTTTAATTGATTTCAGTGCCCTTTATTTCTTTCTCTTGTCTGATTGCTCTGGCTAGGACTTCCAGTACAATGTTGAATAAAAGTGGTGAGAGTGCACATCCCTGTCTTTTTCCAGTTCTTAGGGGAAATGCTTTCAACTTTTCCCCATTCAGTGTTATCTTGGCTGTGGGTTTGTCATCATGGCTTTTATCACATTAAGGTATATCCCATCTATGCTGATTTTGCTGAGGGTTTTAGTCATTAAGTGATGCTGGCTTTTGTCAGAAGGTTTTTGCATCTATTGAAATGATCAAGTGATTTTTGTTTTTAATTCTGTTTATGTGGTATATCACATTTATTGACTTGCATATGTTAAGTCATCCCTGCATGCTGGTATGAAACCCACTTGATCATAGTGGATTATCTTTTTGATAATGCTGTTGGATTTGGTTAGCTAGTATTTTGTGAAGAATTTTTGCATCTATAGGCCAGGAGCGGTGGCTCATACCTATAATCCCAGCACTTTGGGAGGCCGAGGTGGGTGGATCACCTGAGGTCAGGAGTTCAAGACCAGCCTGACCAACATAGTGAAACCCTCGTGTCTACTAAAAATACAAAATTAGCTGGGCATGGTGGCACATACCTGTAATCCCAGCTACTTGGGAGGCTGAGGTAGGAGAATCGCTTGAACCCAGGAGGCAGAGGTTGCAGTGAGCTGAGATTGCGCCATTGCACTCCAGCCTGGGAAAAAAGAGCAAAATTCTGTCTCAAAAAAAATTTTTTTTGCATCAATATTTATCAGAGATATTGATCTGTAGTTTTCTTTTTATGTTATGTTCTTTCCTGGTTTTGGTATTAGGGTGATATTGGCTTCATAGAACAATTTAGGGAAGATTTCCTATTTCTCTATCTTGTGTAGAATAGTGTCAGTAGGATTGGTACCAGTTCTTCTTTGAATGTCTGATAGAATTCAGCTGTGAATTCATCATCTGGTTCTGGAATTTTTTGTTGGCAGTGTTTTTTTTTTGTTTGTTTGTTTTTTTAAATCATTTCAATTTCACTGCTTGTTATTGGTCTGTTCAGAGTTACTGTGTCTTCCTGGTTTAATCTAGGAGGGTTGTATATTTCCAGGAATTTATCCATCTCCTCTAGGTTTTCTATGTGTGTAAAGCTGTCAGAGTAGCCCTGAATGATCTTTTGTATTTCTGTGGTATCAGTTGTAATATCTCCCGTTTCATTTCTAATTGAGCTTATTTGGATTTTTTCTTTTCTTTCCTTGTTAATCTCACTAATAATCTATCAATTTTATTTATCTTTCCAAAGATTCATTTATGTTTTGTATTTTTGTTTGTTTCCACTGCATTTAGTTCGGCTCTGATCTTGATTATTTCATTTCTTCTGCTGGGTTTGGGTTTAGTTTCTTCTTGTTTCTCTAGTTCTTTGAGGTATGACCTTAGATTGTCTATTTGTGCTCTGTAAGATTTTTCAGTGTAGACATTTAAGGCTATGAACTTTCTTCTTAGCACTGCCTTTGCTGAATCCCAGAGGTTTTGATAGGTTTTGTCACTATTATCATTCAGTTCAAAGAATTTTTTAATTTTAATCTTGATTTTATATTAACCCAATGATTATTCAGGAGCAGGTTGTTTAATTTCCACGGTTTTGAGAGTTCCTTTTGGAGTTGACTTCCACTTTTATTCCACTGTGGTCTGAGAGAGTACTTGATATAATTTCAGTTTTCTTAAATTTATTGAGACTTGTTTTGTGGCCTATCACATGGTTTATCTTGGAGAATGTTCCATGTGCTGATGAATGGAATGTATATTCTGCAGTTGTTGAGTAGAATGTTGTTTAAATATCTGTTAAGTTCATTTGATATAGGGTATATTTTAAACCCATTGTTTCTTTGTTGACTTTCTGTCTTGATGACCTGTCTAGTGCTGTCAGTGGAGTATTGAAATGTCCCACTATTATTATGTTGCTGTCTACCTTATTTCTTAGGTTTAGTAGTAATTGTTTTATAAATTTGGGAGCTCCAGTGTTGGTACATATATATTTAGGATTATGATATTTTCCTGTTGGACAAGTTTTTTTGTCATTATGTAATGTCAAAATATAAAGTCTTTTTTTTTTTTTAAACTGCTTTTGCTTTAAAGTTTGTTTTGCCTGATATAAGAATAGCTACTCCTGGTCACTTTTGGTGTCCATTGCATGGAATATTTTTTCCCCACCCTTTTACCTTAAGTTGATTTGAGTCCTTATGTGTTATATTAGTCTCTTGAAGATAGTAGATACTTGGTTGGTTAATTCTTATCCATTCTGCTATTCTGTATCTTTTAAGCATTTAGATCACTTACATTCAACATTGGTGTTGAGATGTGAGGTACTATTCTATTCATTGTGCTATTTGTTGCCGGATACTTTTTAAAAAAATTTGTTATGTTTTTGTTTTATAGGTCCTGTGAGATTTATGTTTTAAGGTAGTTCTATTTTGGTGTATTTCAAGGATTTGTTTCAAGATTTAGAGCCCCTTTTAGTAGTTCTTCTAGTGCTGGTTTGGTGGTGGTAAATTCTCTCAGCATTTGTTTGTCTGAAAAAGACTGTATCTTCCTTCATTTATGAAGCTTAGTTTCACTGGATACAAAATTATTGACTGATAATTTTTTTTTTTGTTTTTTTAAGGAGGCTGAAGATGGGGCCCTAATCTCTTGTAGCTTGTAGGGTTTCTGCAGAAAAATCTGCTGTTAATCTGATAGGTTTTCCTTTATAGGTTACCTGGTGCTTTTTCTTCACAGTTTTTAAGATCCTTTCCTTCATCTTGACTTTGGATAACCTGACGACTGTGTGTCTAGGCAATAATCTTTTTGTGATAAATTTCCCAGACATTCTTTGAGCTGCTTTGTATTTATATCTCTAGCAAAGCTGGTAAGTTTTTCTCGATTATTCCCTCAAATTTGTTTTTCAAACTTTCAGATTTCTCTTATTCCTCAGGAACACCAATTATTCTTAGTTTTAATGATTTAACACAATCCCAACTTCTTGGAGGCTTTATTTATTTCAATTCTCTTTTCTTTATATTTGTGGATTGAGTTAATTCAAAAATCTTGTCTTTGAACTGTGAAGTTCTTTATTCTGCTTGTTTGATTCTATTGCTGAGACTTTCCAGTAGATTTTGCATTTCTTGAAGTGTGTCCTTTATTTCCAGAAGTTGTGATTATTTTATTTATGCTACCTAGTTCACTGAAGATTTGTCCCTTCATATCTTGTATTACTAGGGATGGGGCTTCCTGAGAGCCAAACTGTAGTGATTATTACTTCTCTTCTGAATCTGGCCACCCAGCAGAGTTACCAGGCTCCGGGCTGGTATTGGGGCATGTCTGCACAGAGTATAGTGATGTGAACTGTCTTCAGGTCTCTCAGCCATGGATAGCAGCACAGTTTTTCAGCTGTCTCTGGGGACTGCCAGAGCAATCCACTTCCTTCAAAGGGTCTGTGGGTTCTCCTGATCCACCTTTGTCTCCCATTACCTGATGCTGGTCCCTCTGCCTAGAAGATCCTCTTTGTCCTTCAAAATTCTTCATCCTTTAAGACTCAGCTTAGATATCACCTTCTTTGGTGATAAGTAAAGCCTTCCTTATCAATCAGTTGTGTTTTAGTGTCTAGCTTATAATCTCCTTAAGGGCAAAGTTTATATCTTATTCATCTTTCTGTTCCTGGTTTCCTGTGTTGCTTGACAGAGTGGGGGTTAGTAAATATTGCTAAATTGTATGGTTTTAACATCTAAAAATTAGGAAGGTAGTAAACGATTCATTAGGCAGAGAGAAAAATTCTTATTTTTCTCTCTTAAATGTATACTCTTTTAATGTTTCACTTAATTTCCCTTTTTTTTCTCCCCTTAGTATACAACATGCTCATTTGTGTTTTTCAGACAACTGATACTTCATTTTCCTTATATAAAGATGACCAACTTTACTTTGGGAGGCCGAAGTGGGCAGATCACCTGAGGTCAGGAGTTCAAGACCAGCCTGGCCAACATGGTGAAACCCTGTCTCTACTAAAAATACAAAAATTAGCTGGGCATGGTGGCGGGCGCTGCATTCCCAGCTACTTGGGAGGCTGAGGCAGGAGAATCTCTTGAACCCGGGTGGCAGAGGTTGCAGTGAACTGAGATTGCACCATTTTACTCCAGCCTGGGTGACAGAGTAAGACTCTGTCTCAAAGAAAAAAAAATCACCAACTTGTAATAGCTTTGTCCAGAGTCATAAGCTAGTAAAGTGGTGGAAGTGGGGTTTGTCTGCCTTAAGTGCTCAGACACGTAGCTACTGGGCCACTCCTTACCATGTGTGTGCCCATGAATAAGTTATAGAGTTTTCTGAGTCTCAGTTTATAAGTGTAAATAAAGGATAATAATAGTACCTATCTCATAAGGTCTTGGGAGAAATGAATAAGAATATCTATGTGAACACTTAGAGCTTGGCCCAAAGTAAGTACCCAATAAACAGAGCTACACCATCAATTATTTTCATTATCTACTTTATGTTGCATAGGAGACATATAGATAATCATTCTTTTCTTGGTTTAGACTGTTAGGAGTCATGGAAATTATGAGTTTTGGCCCATCTTCAAAAGCCCTCTGCCAGGCCACACTTTATATAGTCTTAGAATATTACATGTGGAAGGGATTTTGGAGGACAAGTGGTCTAACAATTGCTTATTCAAAGCTGCGGTCCTCTCTGCAGTTTTCAGTCAAAGGTGATTAGTCATCTAGAGACTGTTAGAACATTTATGGTAATAGAAGCTGCCACTTTAGAAGGAACATGTGATTGTTTAAAAATCATGTATGTGTACTTTGCTTTTTTTTTTCAGTTCTGTCTTCTGTAAGATTGTAAAAGTCCTTTATTTACACTGTAATCCTTAGTCCTC
The DNA here is from genome assembly GCA_963573385.1 of Cacajao melanocephalus. Lineage (NCBI taxonomy): Eukaryota > Metazoa > Chordata > Mammalia > Primates > Pitheciidae > Cacajao > Cacajao melanocephalus. The sequence goes on from CAUYLG010058462.1 coordinate 17,401, forward strand.
CAAAATATATGAACAGACTAACTTCTGTATTAGTGGTTCTCAAAATGTGGCCCAGGGATCCTTTTTAAGTCAGACACTTTCCCCAGGAATCTTTCTTCTTTTATCCCCTTTCTTTTAAATCAGAGAATCTGTGAAGACCCCAGTAGTACAGACTAAGTTCTTTATGTGCATTTTTTCTGTAGCAAGATTCAATGACCTAAAATGTTTAAGAATCGCTGGCTTGGACATGCTTGTGATTACATTTTGCCCTGAGATGAATTATGGCATGTGCATCTCAAGGGGACAGGAAAAAAAAAAAAGGTTAAGGACCACTGATTTTTAGCTTTCTCATAATGATGAGAAAGTTATTGAATAAAAAGGTTAGGAATTACACAAAAAGGGGAATATCTCAGAGTTAAACAGAGTTAGAGGCATAAAGTTTACCTGTATCCACTGAGCTACTACGCTGACATCTTTTGTAAAAGTCTTCCATCAAGTCTGCTTAGGGAATCGTTTCTGATATAATAAGGGATGCTAAGCAGAAAGTAGGATTCAGTAAAGCGGTATTTTTTGTTTTTTGTTTGTTTTAAAACATGTATGCTCCAGAATAAGGAATAATTGTTTTGTCTTGCAGTGGATAATCACTTTAGTTAAATATAAATAGTATTGTGACTGTTATATATTCAAAAACACACAAGTGCACAAGCACAAATATGGTGCTTAACATAGTCCTGTATCCCCTTCAAGATCAACCCCATCCCTGTTTTTTTTTTCCTTGCTGTACCAAGTCATATACTGTGCTATTGGTAATCTAATGGATAATAATCTCTCCTCAAAATAGTCATCCTGCTTCCTTATGTTAAATAAAATGTTACTGCATGGGAAAGTACTATCGGAAGTGCAGACTGAGAAGTAGGCAGCAAACCTTGCAAGTGTTGCTTTCCTGAGTTCTCTCTAGATCATTATCAGCCCAAATGAATTTCCTTTGTGAGTTTTGATAAAACTCAGGCACACTTACATTTTATTTTTGTACACAGCTATCTATCTTGTCATCACTAGCCAATTAAGTAATCACAGTAATGCCTATGAGATATGTAACATTTTCATAATTTTATACAGTGTCTAAAATAAAAGGTATTATAGCTATACATATATTTTAAAATTCAGTAGAGGGCACAGTACCATATACTAAAGATGCTAAAATTTGGGCAAAAGTATAAACTATGTTTTTCTTTTCTTTCTTTCTTTTTTTTGAGACGAAATCTCACTCTGTTGCCCAGGCTGGAGTGCAGTGGTGCGATCTCGGCTCACTGCAACCTTCACCTCTCAGGTTCAAGCGATTCTCTTGCCTCAGCCTCCTGAGCAGCTGGGATTACAGGTACCCACCACCATGCCCAGCTAAATTTTGTATTTTTGGTAGAGACAGGGTTTCACTGTGTTGGCCAGGCTGGTCTCTAACTTCTGATCTCATCGGCCTGCCCCAGCCTCCCAAAATGCTGAGATTACAGGTGTGAGCCACACTGCACCCAGCCTTAAACTGTGTTTTAAAATATTTTTGTGTGTTTTTTAAAAAACTTAAATTGATAAAATCATTGAGGGCGTCCTAATAATGAAAGTTGCAGGGAACATAGTTGTTTTATATTTTTGAAACATATATTGTCATTTTAGCTTGCTATAGGAATGGCAATATAAAGCTGCAGGAGTATAGTTACAAAAATCTGAGAAGTTTAATGTATATAACATACCAATGTACCTCATAACTGTTTAAAAAGATAGGTTGGAAACCTTGCTTTTCCTTTATCTCTTTTCCAAATTTGAAGTAGGTGTAGGTCTTTAGCAAGAGGTGTAGAACTTATTAGAGCTGTGATGGTTACTTCAGTTTATAATAGAAAGAAGGACAATTTGAGGTAAAGTGGAGAATTAAGAGGGGAGTTGAAGGCAGGGACACATGCCGATGCCTTTAGCCTTTTCAATTTTTCAACATAAAATATGTAAGGCACCTTCTCTGCCAGTGAGTTACTTGCTTCAATGCAAATTAAAGTCTGTATGGTCTATGGACTTAATAAGGTGAACTATGCATTGCTTTTATTTTTCTTCCTCTCAGAACTTCTACTTACAGATTGGCATAAAGTGAGAATTCCTCCAGTAATGAGAGGAATTCCTAAATGAGAATTCTGCCTTTCTCATTTAGGATTTGGTACTGCGTGATGCCCAAGTGGGTGTTGAATAAATGCTGTTTGATGATGATAAAATAATTTTTTTTAGGAGGAATTCTCTTTATGCTTATGTGGGGCACATTTCTCACAGTGCTCTCAGAGACTTTGAAAAACAGAAATCTTGTTTGACTTCAACTGTTGTACTATATGATTTTTGCCTGTTAAGCTACTATAGTTTTCTGTGATTTTTTTTTTTTTTTTGAGACAGAATTTCACACTTGTCACCCAGGCTGGAGTGCAGTATTGGGATCTCAGCTCACTGCAGCCTCTGCTTCCTGTATTCAAATGATTCTCCTGTCTCAGCATCCCGACTAGCTGGGATTACAGGCATCCACCACCATAGCTGGCTAATTTTTATATTTTTAGTAGAGACAGGGTTTCACTGTGTTGTCCAGGCTGGTCTCAAACTCCTGACCTCAGGTGATCTGCCCATCTCCGTCTCCCAAAGTGCTGGAATTAAAGGTGTGAGCCACCGTGCCTGGCCATCAATTTTAAGAAACTGATTAATTTGGCACAGTGCAAAATCCTGTAAACATTTGAATGTAATATAACCAATTTTAACTGGAATATTTAGGAAGAATAAGAGTCATTGAATTTGAATAATAAACACAAAGACTTTTCAAGAGTATAAGTTGAGTTTAGGAGTTTTATGAATACGACTCATTCATTGTATATTTACTTACTGCTAAATGACAGGGTAATCATTATTACATACACTGTTTGAAAAATTACAATGTTAGACAATATCTTGAAATTGTTTCTGGGTGAGATGTATTGTCCGAATGCGTGTAGCAAGCAGTTTTATTTTGGACTCATGAAAACATTAATTTCTAAACATTTTCTTTCCTTTAAATCAACAGACTTCAAGGGAAAATATCATTGTTTCCTTTGGTGGGGGTGGGTGTAGGGAATGATGTGTTCTGCTCCAAGATATGCTTGGGGAAATTACTTGGAAGTCAAGGACTCTAAAGTGGAAAGTCTTCCACTTCAGTTTGCTTTAATATGTTCTATAAGTCTATTAAATCTTGACATGTGAAGACATGTAAATGTGGCATTTGAAACAAAGAACTATAGAGGTTTTTCCCTTTCACAGTAGGGTCACTTAATGGATAATTTGCATTGTTTGAATATTTGAAAAATAGTCTAGAATAACTGTATTATCTTCTCGCTTTCTAATCATTAATATTACATGTATTCTTCTCTTTCAGTTGGATATGTCAAGTGACCAGATAGCTGCCAATCTGCAAGCAGTTATTAATGAAGTTTGTAGGCACAGACCACTGAGTTTGGGTAAGTGGTTTGTTGAGGGTAGATTTCCCTATGACCCTATGATACTTTAAAAAATGTAAAATATGAAGAAAAAAATCAAGTTAATATGCAAGTATAATAGCAAAATGTAAAATATTAAATAAAACATCAAGTTAACATGCACGTTTTATATTTCCAGGAATTACATAAATAAAATAAAATTTAATATCCAAAGGATTTCTCTAGCATTAATAAGGAATGCATCCTGAAACCTTTGTAGAGTCCTACATTATTACTACTAACAAATGTAATAAAGTTTGAAAGAGAACTGTAACTAATTGCTTTAAACTTACAATGATGTTAGGGACTAGAATTATTTCTAAAATGGTATTTTGAAGCCAGTTCATTCACTTTGCCATTGGCACTAGCAATTGGTTTTCTTAATCTTATTTATTACAGGAGACAAAGAAGATCATTTTATTGTGTCATGAGAGTCACTTATAAATGAGTTGATTCATAGAGAATCACTCAACTCGATCGAGATTTGGAAGTTGTGTAGTAGGCTAGAACACTGGCTGGTCCAGTTCCTTTATCATTGCATTGTGCGCTCTTCACATTCCTTCCACAGACAAATTTCACTTGTGTATGGTTGAAGCCAAGCAAGGGTCCATTATACTCAATTGACTGTTCATTTGTAGGCTTACCATGATAAGAATTGATCAGGTTTAGTTTGATAACCAAGTTTATAATTAAAACACAATCTTAAGCTATTTTTCACTTTTTTTGAGAGTTAACCATACTGATGAATAAATACCACACTTGTTAATTCTCTTGTCCTAAATATGGCCATACTACTAAATAATTGTGTATGTATGGATTTCCTTCCTTCCTTCCTTCCTTCCTTCCTTCCTTCCTTCCTTCCTTCCTTCCTCCCTCCCTCCCTCCCTCCCTCCCTCCCTCCCTCCCTTCCCTCCTTCCTTCCCTCCTTCCTTCCTTCCTTCCCTCCTTCCTTCAGTTCTGGGGTACATGTACAGAACATGCAGGTTTGTTACATAGGTATACATGTGCCGTGGTGATTTGCTGCATCCATCCCCCTGTCATCTATATTAGGTATTTCTTCTAATGTTAGCCCTCCTCAATCTCCCATGTATGGATTCTTACAGTCCACAGAGAACTTTGATTTCAGTACAACATCCTCTGAGACAATAGTAAGAGTAGATGATGGACGGCAAATCCTCAAAATGTTGTGACTCTCTTTTTGCCATTTCAAATAAAGCCCCTTAGCATGTTTAAATATTTGGATTCTCTTTTTGCCATTTTATTTTATTTTTTTGAGACGGAGTCTTCCTCTGTCACTCACACTGGAATGCAGTGGCGTGATGTCAGCTCACTGCAACCTCCACCTCCCAGGTTCAAGTGATTCTCCTGCCTCAGCTTCCTGAGTAGCTGGGATTACAGGTGCCTGCCACCATGCTGGCTAATTTTTATATTTTTAGTAGAGATGGGGTCTTACCATGTTGGCCAGGCTGGTGATGAACTCTGACCTCAGGTGATCCACCCACCTTGGCCTCCCAAAGTACTGGGATTACAGGCATGAGCCGCTGTGTCCGGCTGTGTTTTTGCTGTTTTAAATGAAGCCACTTAAAGTAGTTCTTAAGAAAAGCATTTTAGTTTTTAGGAAATTTTATCAACTGTGTGGTAACATAAAGGTAGCATCTGTGCTGTTTAAAAAAAATATTTATAATATTTCCGTCAAATGTAAATATCACCACCTGCTCCCTTCACTGTTGACTTTGCAATAAAATAAATTCTAGGTGATCATCTTCTGGAAGAGAGAAATGAATGATTAGTGAGTATGTGTAGTTTCAAGGATAAATCTCTAATATTCTAGAGTACAACTAGTTTGTCTTCTATTCTAGAAATGAAACTATCTTCCCCTTATAATTCAAAATATTAGTTCAGTAATACAGTACTTTTCATGTGAAAATATGACATGAGTTCTACAAGTTTTCCTGTTGTATATTTGTACAGCAGGTCTTTGAATAGCATCCGTTTTTTCAATGTTATTTCATTATAACATTGATTAAAAAAATAGATTCCTGGCCAGAGCCTCTGTCTGTGTGGAGTTTGCATGTTCTCCTCATGTCTGCATGGGTTCTCTGGGTACCTCAGTTTCCTCCCACATCCCAAAGATGGGCATGTTAGGCTAACTGGTGTGTCTGTATGGTCCTGGTGTGAGTGTGGGAGGTGTGTACGTGTGCCCTGCAATGAGATGCTGTCTTATCCAGAGTTGGTTCCCACCTATGCTCTGACCTGCCGGGATGGGCTCTGGCCACCCACAACCCTGAACTGGAATAAGGGAATTGGAAGATGAATGAATGAATACAAACTGCTGTAAAATAAAAATGTGTAAACTATATGATAATCATACAAATGCAGGATAATAGATGATGTGGTATCAAAGTACTCAGTGGACCAACCATATTTGTTAGTTTGTTTTTGAACTGCATGGTGGGTGGCAGGAGGTGCTTCTTACAGTTTCACTTTACAAACACTTATTCTTTGATTTAAGTCATATTCTTTGACTTAAAGAATAAATGCTTGCAAAGTGAAAACTGTAGCTGTGTTTTTACTATGACTCCGGTCACTTTGATTCACCCAAGTTGGGTAAATAATTATCTTACTTGTTTTTATTAATCTTAAATGTATGTATAGTTCACATTTATTTCAATGGTTAATAATAGAAGTGTTTGAGGTCTTTATTTAGAAGCTTGGTGATATTTTTGTGACTGGACATATGCTGTAGAAACTTAACTTTATTAATTAGCCTGTGGTAAAACTGGTTTCTTTATAAGTTGTTTTGCTGGAAGTTCCAGTTTCCAAGAACCTAGTTAGAATATTAAGTGAGGACTTACTATATTTGCTCATGGGTGGTATTGTGGAATAAAATCAAAGTTGATTCTTGTTTTTGTTTCCAGGTCCCTTTGTGATACGTGCTTTCCTTCGTAGTTCAACAAGTGAAGGTTTATTACTGAAGATTGATCCATTGTTGCCTAAAGAAGGAAAAAATGAAGAAAATAAAGAAGAAGATGCCTGAATGTGTTGAATTGTGAAATTATTTTCAGTGGTTTAAGAAGCAATGGAGAAAATTAGAAAACTGCATAATTTTTACATTTGGTATCTCATTATTTCTTGATCGTACTTGAAGGTGAACTTTAACACTGAAAATTCTTACAACCATTTCAAGAATAAGAAAATAAAATTTTCCCTTTGCCTGAATCTGCCTTTTAGACCCTGTGACATTTTATTTTTTAGAATCCAGAGTCTACGTACTGGTAATTATAGCAGCAATTTCTAGCTTAATAACTTTCCCTTGGGAGGCATAACCATCTGAGGGAATAGTAACATCCTCAGTTCCCATAAAGCAGAACATGGCAGAATAATGAGCTACATCACAAATATAACTATTTCTTTTTAAAAAAAGAAGGAAAATGGGCATTCTAAAGAATTCTGAGAACTATTTGTGATAGCATGAACATAGAAAATTACTAAGCCACTAAAATGTTGGGTAATCTCTTTTTAGGAATCAATCTGTAATTATAGATACACACACATACACATATATATTACATATGATACATATAATATACATATATGTTACATATAATACATATAATACACACATATAATACATATAATATACGTATATGTATATGTATTATATATGTGTATATATAATATGTATATGTAATATATATTATGTAATAATATATATTTGTAATAATACCATATATTTTAATGATGCTTGGCAATCTACAAGGCACTGTATATAGTGTTTTCATATACTTGACCTCATTTGCTCCTGAATTCTTTGAATAGCATAATAAGTGTTTGGTTAGTATTTGTCGAATGAACATTCCTGTGAAGTAGCTAGAACAACTTCATTCATGTAAAGCATCTTGCATCAAGTACCAGTTTGTAGACTGATGTTAATCCTTAAATGCTTACTGATCTTTAACAAAATGAAAAAAACAAGGGTAATTTTGGCATGCAGTTGCCAACTGTCCTTTCTTGGGAATGATTACTTGAAGTATCTTCCACTTTTTTAGGGAGTATTCGAATGAATTTTCTTTTATGAAATAGTAGTGATGGTAAATTTGTTGGTGGGGTTTAAATACCTACTTTGTTTTTGTTTTGTTGTTTTTTTCATTAATGCAGCTCTCATTTTATTTTAGTTTTGGTGTTGACTTGCTAGCTCTAGCCTTTCAAGGTAAAATCTTTTCTGAAAAAGAGCTGGGTAACACAATTCTCACAAAAATTTATGATTTTAAAACAATTGGATTTCTAATAACACAAATTATTTTGATTCATTTTGCATTGTTCTCCTCGGGAACCATAAATCTGCCTAGGGCACACAGAGTCTCCACACTCAACTTGGCCAAGGAATAGTCATGTTTCAAGATGAAGTTCATCACTACCCATGAAGTCTTTATTCTTGCCAAGGCTGTTCTGCTTAAATCTAATCAAGCTTATAGACTACATCTTGGTTTACAGAAGATACAGGAGATGGAGGGACAAATCAACTGACCTCAAGTGGAAATAATTAGACCGATTTAGAATGTGGGATGCTATGTAGTTAACCCTCCAAGCCTCCTAGAAACAAGCAGAAGGAGAAACCATTAAAGAGAATTCAGACATAGCAATTGACTGTAATGTGGGTTAGTGATTATAGTTTGAAAACATCAGCTATACAAGACATTTGAGGGAAAATTGATTAATACCTCCTTTGTAAAGAAAATTTTGACAGCTCCATATAGGACTCCCAAATTCTTTTTGAAGTTTTAGTGATCTGAGATGTCCAAATAACTGAATAGCCATAGTACCCCAGTAGGCTTTTTCTTCCCCACAGGAAAATTGAAACTTGGAGGTTATTTACCCAAAACTGCAATAACATTACTAGAAAATAATAATAGCCGTTACCTTTTATTGAGTGCTGCTATGGTTTGAGTGTGTCCCTCAGAAAGTATGTGTTGGAAACTTAATCCCCAATGCAACAGTGTTGAGAGATGAGGCCTTATGGGAGGCAAAGCCCTCATGAATAGATTAATGCTGAGTATAGTCATTGGAGACTCAGAAGAGAGGGAGAGTGAGAGGAGGGTGATGAGGGTTGAGAAATTAATTAATGAGTACAGTGTACACTATTTGGGTGATGGTTACTTTAAAAGGCCCAGGCCACCACTAAGCAGTATATCCATGTAACAGAATTGTACATGTACCCCTTAAATTTACACAAATTGTAAAAAAGTAATAATAAAAGGGCTTAAGACTGCAATGAACTCTTGGGCACACCCTTGCTTGCTTGCTTGCTCTCTCTCCCTTCTTGACTCACCTCCTCTTGCCCTCTCTTGCCCTTCTACCATGGGCTGACCACAGCATGAAGGTTATCACTAGAAGCCAGCCCCTTGATCATGGTTCTTCAGTCTCCAGACTGCAAGAAATTAATCTCTGTGCTTTATAAATTACCTTCTTGGGACCAGGCACGGTGGCTCACACCTGTAATCCCAGCACTTTGGGAGGCCGAGGTGGGCAGATCACAAGTTCAGGAGCTTGAGATCAGCCTGGCCAACATGGAGAAACCCCATCTCTACTAAAAAGACAAAAATTAGCCAGGCATGGTGGTGGGCACCTGTAATCCCAGCTACTCGGGAGGCTGAGGCAGGAGAATTGCTTGAACCTGGGAGACGGAGGTTGCCATTGCACTCCAACCTGGATGACGAGAGCAAGACTCTGTCTCAAAAAAAAAAAAAAAAAAAAAATTTCCTTCTCAGGTATTCTGCTATAACAACATAAAACAGACTAAGACAAATGCCTACCACCATCGTATACCTTAGATGCATCCTCTCATTTCAAATTCACAGCAGTTCACTGAGCAGAGTGGTACTCCCATTTCACAGATAAGGAAAGTGCAACTTGTGTGAGGTCTCATAAGTGGCAAACTAAGATTCAAACCCACATCTAATTTTAAAGCTTGTAGTCTATTTTAACCACTGGGCTATTTTACCTCTTTTTAAAATATATATATTCTAAGATCAACTATTTAATTGAACAGTTTAAAAATTTTAAATTATTGAATAATCGCCTTCAGTTTCTTGATATGTCTAGTTAGTGAATTATGGCAGGGCTGATGTGAAGAAAGGAGAGTTAGAGTAGGGTGAGAAAAGAGTAATGCAAGATGGAGAGGAAAAGATACCTACTTGTTTCCCACAGTTATCATCTTTTAAAAACTTACTGATGAATCATTATTTGAAGATCCCAATTCACAAAGTAGAAGTTCTGCTATTTGTACATTTTCTTTTAATTAATGGAGTAAGTATAGTCATTATTGAAAAATTTTAAAATACTGATTAGATATTTTAAAAGTCACTCATACTCTACTACTTAAGGATAACCAGCATTAATATTTTAGTACTTTGTTTTCAATTGTGGGTATGCATCTGTGTGTGCACATGTTATAAAGTAAGCATTTCCCATATTTAAAATGCCATATGAAAAGCGTCATTTTAATGTTGAACAATGTACCATCCTGTTGATGTTCTGTTTTGTGGAATAATTCCTCAGTTGTTGTACATTTGACTAACTCCAGGATCCCCTTCTCCCCATTATTTACAGTGCTTTGGAGAAAATCTTGGAGCGTTATTTATTTTCTAATTTTTAGAAGTGGCATTCCTGGGTCAAAAGGTTCGATGTGACTAAAAGGTCTTATTATGTCTTAGAAAGGTAACTTATTGAGCAGAACAAGCCAGAATAAGGAAATGTGGTTGGAAAATTTGCTCTAGGCAGGAACATTCCAGGGTCTTATTAACTGACCTATGAATAAATTACTCTCTACTCTTCCATTAGAGTGTTTTTCTTACTGGCTAACTAGAGCTTTGTTGAATATATGCTTCTGGAAAAAGAGTAAAATTATACTATATTGCTCAATTTAAATCTCATCTTTTTTTTATAACAGTGAATCAAATCTTTTTTTCTTCATTTTATTTTTATTATAGCAAAATAAAGGGAAAAATTTTCCTTCATAACATAATAAAATGTTTTACTATTTCTGTTTGCTTAATTTACAACAAGCAGAAAATAAGCTGGGTCTGCTTTGATCCAAATATTGATGTCTTAGAGGTTGTACACAATATTTGTTAAGGAGAACTATAAAATGCCTTTTTGGAAGCTTTTATAAGAAAGAAAATACAAAGTTTAGCCCTACAACTTTCCTCTCTGCTAGAATTGCAAACGACTGCTACAGTTTTAGATAGACTGCTTGTTGTTTATATATCCAGGAAAATCTAAAAAAAAAAAGTAAAGAAAAATGCATATAAGTGATTGTATAGCAGAACAGAACATTAACTGCGAACACTGAAGAAATAAAAGAAGTATTGTCAAATATACAAAGGTCCTACAATCCCTTAAACACATTTCACAAATAATATTTAAAAATCATTGTTTTGTTCTTTACAGATAAAGCCTAGATTACTAAAAACAATGAAACAAGTAATCCTCTTAAAGGAATTGCTTTTCCATCATTCTTACTTATATCTGCAAGCAAGCAATCTGAGATTTTAAAAGATGCTAGCTTTTTATCCAAAATGAGATTGGACATGTCAAGTCACCTTTGTCCCCAAAACAATCTTTCAGAGAAATATAGAAATTATAAATGGTAAAGGGTAATTATTTCTAGTCAGGTACTACACTGATAGTCAGAAATTCAAAAGATGTGACTCTTGCTTAAAATTGACTAATCTTTTTTCCAAAATTGTGTTAAATTTCATGGCACCACAGAATCACCTAGAATGAGTGTGTTGTTTTGAACTTGTCTCACATTAAATAACCTGAGGTGTGAAGAGCAAGCCTCCCACATAAACAAGCAGGCAAATTTTTTACACATGCATAGTCCAAGTGCTGTAAACATCAACTTTTCAGTTCTTTCACACTCAACACACACACACACACACACACACACACACACACACACACAAAGCCTACTTTGAAACAATTCACTTGCTTCTAATGGCAGTAAGAAAATTAAGCAATATTATGGTCAATAGTACTCCTTAAATTTTAGAATAGCTGCGTAAGAACATTCTCTTCCCCTCACAATTGTTTCTGACATTATTGACCTCCTCAAAGTTTAAGGTGAGTTTTTCTGATGTTGTCTATGTTCCAAATCTGTAGAAACCAGAAAAAAAGCAGTAAAGGCTCTGTGTTTCAGTCAAAAACTTAATGTCCCTGAAAATACTACATAACTCAGTTGGCATCATTCCCCAAGACAGTGGAGTTAACAAAAGAACAATCTGCATCATACATAAACTATTATCAAGGGCCTAGACATCTTGATAAGACATAAAAGGTCCACCCTGAACCTAAATGTGTCTGAGTGGTCAGTGTTGGACCGTGGCTACGACTTCACTTTTGTAACATTCTATCTTATTTCTAGGTTAACAGTTCTACCAAATATGAATATGAAAGTTTATTTTTAGTAAGACAGTGTTGCAAATTATGATCAACCAACATCTTTTCACCAAATACGTCAAGCATAAAAGATGAGAATCTTTATGAAAATATACAGAGATACAAATTGGTAGCTGCTCATAACATCACACAAACGGGACTCTTAAGAGTGGCTTCTCAACAGCATGTCATTTTAATATAACCCATCTATGAGCAAATGATTGATACATTCCTAAAAATGATCATAGTTTATGCTATCAGTGGCCACTGGACTTAGGACTAGTCCAAGATCTTGATCTAGATTTTGACCTGGACCTAGACTATGATCTTGACTGGGATTTGGAGCAAGGTGGTTCCGTTTTCCTTGATTCCTTTTTATGTCTTGAGAAAGACTTGTGTTTAGGAATCTGTTTTAGAGGTGCCTCTAGTTTTGGTATGAGATGCAGACCTATAATGTGATTTAGCCTTCCTTTCTTTCTTGTGCTGGGACTTGGACTGTGATCTTGAATTGGATTTAGATCTTTAAAAACACTGATATCAGTGATTGACTATCATTGTTGGAACGGCTTCTGCTACACTGTGGTCTTTGAGTCCATCCACTGTTTCTAGGACTACAAGGTCTTTTATAGATGTAAGCAAAATACTGACTTCTTGATCTTTCATAACTTTGGCTTCTAGAATATCTATATCTGTCATAATAATAGTGTGAAGAACTGTACACATTCCTCCCTTCCTTTGCTTTCATCTGATTTGGTGTCTTCCAATCTCCCTGTGCAAACTATTTCAGTTTGACATCCACGAATCTACTTTCTGTCCAAATTATGTAAAGCATCTTCAGCATCGATAATATCCTCAAATTGAACATAAGCAACTCCTCTTGGACAGTGAGTATAGAAATCAAGTGGAACATACACATCAACTAGAGGATCATAACGACCAAATTCACGCCATAAATCGTTGGACCTGCTGTTTTTGGCCCCATTCCTGATGGGGTACCTTGGGGGATGCAGGTAGCTGGACGTGACTGCTGTGTGAGTCTCAGTGCCAGGGGACACAGGCTCAGCAAACCGTCTATCCCCTGGCAGCCAATCCTCAGACATGCACAGCCAGAGGGCTCTACTACAGCTAAATTAATTCTTGTATATAAGACTAGGAATTTACCAGTTTTGTAGTAAATAACAGTGATTCTCAAACTTTAGCTTGTATCCAAATCACTTGAAGGGCTTGCAAAATGCAAGTTACAACCTCCCACGCAGTACTCTGGGGTGGACCTTGAACATTTGCATTTCTAACCAGGTGATGATGATGATGATGATGATGCTTGTCCAGGGACCACACTTTGAGAAACACTGGTATCTACTAACGGTTCTTTTAACTCTGGCTGGATGCAAAAGTTTCTGGCTTTGGTACTAGCTTTATTTTTAAAATTCCACAAGTCATTCTGATGTACTGGAGTGGAGAATCGCTGGTGTGTGCAATTAGCCAAGTTATAAAAGATATAAAATTTGCAATATAAGTCAAGATTTTGAAAGACAAATGAAAAAAAGATAATGCACTGAACTTAAGAGCCAGGACTACTTTCTAGCTTTCTGGACTATCCCTATGTGCAAATAATTTGAATTCTGGGTTCTAACCCTATGGGCAAACAATTCAAATTCTGTGACCTTCTGTAAAACAACGACATCATAGGATGATCATCAATATACTTTCAAACCAAAATTTTATAATATACCTTTTTAGCATGGGCATTTCACACTAGCAGGGGACATTTCACACTAAGAAGTGATATAATGTAACATTTATTAGCATTACTAATATAAAAATAAATAAAAATATAAATTTAATGATTTTATTTATACTGTTTTGTTAACTAGATGCTTAAAGTGGGATGGGGGACCTATTAAATAATGATTGTTGGTTTTAATTTCTTATAGCAAGTAGTCAACAACAGTGTCCAGTAGGTGGCGATAATAGCCTTTCATACAACTTTAAAAGTTGTGTACTTACTGGTCAATAATTGTTTTCTCACTTGCCTGTACAAATAGAATAGCACAAAATACTTTGTAGGCCACCTGGAGCTTTATTTCAGACTGAATCTTTTGTTTTTTTATTTATTCTATTTTGTGACTATAACAAAGGTTGCCTTAGGTTTCTGTGATCATGCATATTTAGAAGTTTGTAAAAATTCTCTTTTTTATGTTGAAAATGTAATTTTAAAAGTTAATTCTTCATCTTACATAGGCGCACAATAAAATACACCACAATCTGAAGAAACTCCAGAATTATGGGAATAAGAGTGAAGAAAATTCAGGTGGGTTACAATATCCATCTTAAACTGTGAGAGACAAAGTTCCAACCCGAAGGCTAACATTTATGTATTTATGACTGGCTACATTTATGACTTAAAGAACAGTTTTATGAGGAGAGGAACTCTGTCAATGAAGAAGAAAAATTACTGAATTTCAAATTAAAGAATAAAAGAAGCTCATAGCAGATACTAGAAGGATGAAAGCAAGAATCATTGAGGATCTGATGCTCTCAAAGGAATCCCTTTCTGATGACACGCAGGCTGGATGCTTAAGATCTGCAGGTTTATAAGGAAGATTCACAAATGCCTCAGCAAATCCCAAATGATTACCAGATCAGTGTTTCTTAATCACACACCAAAGGTTACAGATAAAATTTTCAGACAAAAACCAAGAAAAAGTTCATAACCCAAATTTTAGGCAAAAATGTGGCACAGCTGTGAAAGTCCTACATGTCAGTTACAACTGCTTTCTTTTCTGTGACTTTCCTGTACAGTAATATTTAAACATTGTGGCAAGACACCAATGATCATCTAATCCCCACAACACAAACACATTTATTTCAAATTCCTAGGAGGTTAAAAAAGGTCAGATACTGATGCTTTATACATGCTCAGGGCCAGTTTATAAATACTCCATTCAATACTATCTTAACACAAATCTGCGTCAGTGAAAAGAAACTGGCAAAGTCTACCTCTTGCCATTCAATTTGTCAGATGGTGAAGACCAGGACAGAATGTTCCATCAGTTTTAATTTTAAAATATGATTGTCACATTGGGAAAATGAAATAAACACAGTCAAATAAACTGTACAAAGGCAAAGCAGAATAACAAAAAATATTTTACTAAAACATAAGATTTACAGAAGTTTCCAGACAAGCCACACAAAATGGTCACAAGCTTTTTTTGAAGGGGGGAATCTACACTTGACAGCAAAGTCACAATTATTAGTAGGGGCTGTTTTCAAAACTTTTATTATAGAATTTTTCAAATATGAAGAAAATCCAATAATGAATACCCACCCAACTTCAGCAATGATTAGTGTTCTGCTATTGTTCCCATTTTACCTGTCCCATCTACCCAGCTCCAAGCTTCTTGTCATCCCTTCTATAGTACTTAGAAGCAAATCCCACATATCATATCACTGAACCTATAGAGCTTTAAAAGTTGTCAAGCTATAATTACAATAAAGTTGTAGGTGCATTATTTCAGAACCCATTGTTTTTGTGTATTACTGTAGCCATTGAGTACCATTAGTTTTTGTTTGTTTGGACTATATTTTTCACATAGTAATGAACCAAACACCTATTTCCAGTGCTTTGAGAACTGGAAGTAGGTGGTAGCATAATAAGCCATAAAAGGTTGTATGTAAATATCAATATTTTTTAAATAAAAAATATCTTCACTTAAATTTTTGTTTTTTACTTTTAAAATTTTATGATTGTTTTTGAGACAGGGTCTCACTCTGTCACCCAGGCAGGAGGGCAGCAGTGCAATCACAGCTCCCTGCAGCCTTGACCTCCTGGGCTCAAGTGATCCTCAAACCTTAGTCTTCCAAGTAGCTGGGACCACAGGTGCATGCCATGCTGCCCGTCATGCCTGGCTGACTGTTTTATTTTTTGTAGAGATGGGGTCTCACTATGTTGCCCAGGTTGATCTCAAATTCCTAGGCTCAAGCGATCTGCCCACATCAGCCTCCCAAAGTGCTGAAATTACAGGCACAAGATACAGTGCTTGGCTGAATTTTTATTTTTGAAAAAATATATAAAATTAGAAATTTATTCTTATCAAGAATAGAAGATACATTTGGATATCTATCCAAGGTATCCGAAAGAACAAGAAGTTTTACTGTATGGTTTTTATCTAAAATATGGAGGCATATTAAATTTTGACAAGAAGAGAAATGAATATAATCGAGAATTTAAGGAACTCAATGACTCATAATTCCTAAGACAACCACTTAATATTTTGTTATATTTCCTTTTTCTCCTTCCTATGTGGAGGTCTCCCTCTTCCCTGAAATTGCATGTTTATGTCAGATGTGGAGTAGAAGGGAGACATCCTGGCTCTGGAGGTTTTCCACATCCCTGGCTCTTCAGTCATTTTCCAGTGATGAAAAGGCACCAAAAAAAAAAAAAAAAAAAAGAATTTGAAGTATTTGCTAAATGAACGAAAGGCCTAACATTTCCTATATCTCATTATATGTTATCTAAAATTCTTTCTTTTCTTTTTCTTTTTATGTTTTTTTTTTGGGGGGGGGATAGGGTCTTATCTGTTGCCTAAGCTAGAGTGCAGTAATACAATCACAGCTCGCTGCAGCCTCGAACTCTTGGGCTCAAGCAATCATTCCACCTCAGCCTCCTGAATAGCTGGGACTACAGGAGTGTGCCACCATGACTGCCTAGTTTAAATTTTTTTTTTTTGTAGAGGTAGGGTCTTGCTATGTTGTCCAGGCTGGTCTAAAATTCCTGGCTTCAGGCAATTCTCCTACCTCGGCCTCCCAAAGTACCAGGATTTAGATGTGAGCCATGTGCTTGGCCTGTAAAACTTTATAATACTGCTTCCTTAGTTGGTTATTGCTTTAATGAAAATTATTTTATTCAAAATTTTAAGTTAAAGACAACAACCTGCTGTTTCCCAAAGGTCAATCAATCCATGTACTCAGAAAACTGAGGAGCTGTATCGCTTGTGGTACAAGAAATTAATTTAGATTATAAGTATATCACATTTTCAATTAATATTTAAGTGTATCTTTAATGTATTATAGGATAAGATAACTAACATAAAGACCATGATGTCATGAAATTGTTTCCTAAGATGACATTACAACAGATAATTACCTTTATTTTTAAAACCCATTAAAATGTTAAGTAAGATTATAAATTATATAAACTGTCAAACTATTTTCCAAAGCACCTATGCCAATTACATTCCCTCCAGCAATACATGAGTGTTCCAGATTCTCCACATCTTTGTCAACACTTGGAGCTGTCTGTATGTATGTTCTTTTAACTATTTTAGTGGGTGTGTAGTAGCCATATATGTTTCAATTGAGAAAATGAGTTATTTTGCTGAGAAAGCATATGGGGAAAAATGATAGTAATTTTCAAACATGTGCCATTTAAAGGATGGAGTATATGTATACTATGAAGCTCCAGAAGCAGAGGTAGGCAGGACTAACATAGACTTTATAAAGAAGCAGATTCTGTCACAAAGTAAGGCAAAACTTAAATGCTATGGACTCTCTTGCATAATGGTAGTGATCTCTTTATTGAGCATATTTACATCCAGCTGTATCCGTGTTCTTCAATTACAGTCAATAGAAATTAGCTGATTTAATGAGAGTCATGTATTATAAGGATATGGAGTGGGTCACAGAATCAAAGGAAAAGCCACACAACTGGAACTTGGAAAGTATAGGAAGCAGAAGGACATCAGAGATCTGTGTCACAGAAACCAACGAATAGACTTCTCAGAGAGCTACTGTCAAGGTGAATTAGTTCTGTTTTCTGACCTTGTGTCACTCACAATTTAAATTCTAAGGGGAGAGAATCTGCTTGGCCTAGTTTAGTCTACATGCCCACTTCTTGGTCTGAAGAAGGCAGAATTGATAATCTCACCAAAGTGCATGTGATAGGGTAGAAGAAACTCCCCAAAGAAATAATTAAGTGACTTTACCAAAAAAGGGGCTACTGGGTGCTGGGCAGGCAAAACTAACAGATGCCACTACACTAGGTCACTACCTTTGATGAATATTTAGGAGGAATTAGTAGCAGTGATAGGAGGGGGCAACAAAACTCTCTCAAGACCCATTTATTACTTGAATTTTTATTAAATGTCTTCTCCTACAGTTCAACGAAATCAATAACTACATTGTATTGAATTCAAAATATTAACTTCATTACCCTGAAAGTGTTTTACATAAATAGCAAATATTCTTTGGCTGCAAAAAGATTACTAATTTGTATTTTAGAGGGGAGAGATGCCAATTTCATTTTATTAAACATAAATACAAACACATATGTAATTACACATGAACAGATTCTATGGTAAAAATAGTCCATCGATTGCAGTATACTAAGCTCCATAGAGACAGTGCTGGGGCAAGTGAGAGCCAGATGGGCACTGGGCAACTCTGTGCCTTGTTGAGGAATGACAGCCAAACATGGGCAAAGTAGATCCTAAGAAGCCAAGAGGCAAAAGTCATCATATATGTTCTTTGTGCCGACTTGTTGCAAGGATCACAAGAAGGAGCACTCAGAGGCCTCAGTTAGCTCCTCAGAGTTTTCTTAGAAGTGCTCAGAGAGGTGAAAGACGACTTCTGCTAAAGCAAAAGGAAAACTGGAAGATATGACAAAGGTGGGCAAAGCCCATCATGAAAGAGAAATGAAAACTTACATTCCTCCTAAAGGGGAGACAAAAAAGAAGTTCAAGGATCCCAGTGCACCCCCAAGAGGCCTTCTTCAGCCTTTTTCTTGTTCTGTTCTGAGTATTACTCAAAAATCAAAGGAGAACATCCTGGCCTAAACGTTGGTGATGTTGGAAAGATGACAGGAGAGATGTGGAATGGCGCTGCTGCAGATGACTCGGAGCCTTATAAAAAGAAGGCTGCAAAGCTGAAGAAAAGTGTGAAAAAGATATTGCTGCATGCCGAGCTAAAGGAAAGCCTGATGCAGCAAAAAGGGAGTTTTCAAGGCTGAAAAAAGAAAAAGAAGAAACAGGAAGATGAGAAGATAATGAAGAAGATGATGATGAATAAGTTAATTTTAGCACAGATTTTTTTGTCTATAAAGCATTTAACCTCCCTGTACACAACTCACTCCTTTTATAGAAAAAATTGAAGCATAAGGTTGTGTAAGATCTGTTTTTAAACTCTACAGTGTCTCTTTTTGTGTAGTTAACACACTACCAAATGTGTCTTTAGATAGTCCTGTCCTGGTGGTAATTTCAGTAGGCACTAACCTTGCTTGGTACAGTATGGGGGTATAGCTTGATGAATTTTCCCAAAATAAACATTTACCTAGCACACAAATCAAGAAATAGGTTAATTTCGGAACCCTAGAAACCCCTTAGAAACCACTCTGTCAAGGTAATCACTATTATGACTTCCAAGACCATATATTTATTTTGCCTGATTTTGAAAATTACTTTAAATGGAATAATTATCATATGTAATTTTAGGGGAGGTCTGGGTTTATTCATTCAGCATGAACTAGAGTGCTTTTTATGGGAAGGTTTTAAGTTACCATTTAAATTTATATAATTAATAAGAGCTATTCAGATTTTAAAAATTTCTTCTTTTACCAGTTTGGTTGCATAATTTTTGACTGTCAAGGAATTGATCTATTTCGTCTAAGTTGTCAAAATTATTGGAATAAGTATATTTAAAATATTTCTTTTTTTTTTAAATTTTTATTGTATTTTAGGTTTTGGGGTACATGTGAAGAACATGCAAGATTGTTGCATAGGTACACACATGGCAGTGTGATTTGCTGCTTTCCTCCCCTTCACCTATATCAGGCATTTCTTCCCATGCTATCTCTCCCCA
>CAUYLG010058464.1:0-33160 GCA_963573385.1 Cacajao melanocephalus
AACAAACAGAAGCTGCAATTTTCATCTCTGATAAAACAGACTTTAAAGCAACAAAGACCATAAGAAACAAAGCGGGACATTACATGGTGGTGAAAGGATCAATGCAACAAGAAGAGCTAACGATCCTAAATATATACGCACCCAATACAGGAATACCCAGATACATAAGGCAGGTTCTTAATGACTTACAAAGAGACTTTGACTAACTCACAATAATAGTGGGAGACTTTAACATTATACTGTCAATATTAGACAGATCAACGAGATAGGAAATTAATAAGGATATCCAGGACTTGAACTCAGACCTGGAACAAGTAAACTTAACAAATATTTACAGAACTCTCCACCCCAAATCCACAAAACATACATTGTTCTCAGTATCACATTACACCTATTTTAAAAGAGACCACATAATTGGAAGTAAATCACTCCTCAGTAATTGCAAAGTATTTCACAGGTTTAAATAAAATATTGGTTGGCTGCTTGTTTGTTATTTTCATCCCTTATTCCTTCCTGTCTCCATTGTTAAGCACAATTATTGGCATAAAAGAGGTTTTTAATACCCATTTTTAGACTACATTCTAGCCTGGGAAATAGAACAAGAATCCCGTTCTCTCTCCCTCTTTCTCTTCATCTTTCTTTCTCTCTTACATTCTTTTTTTTCTTTCTTTCACTCTTTCTTTCTTTTCTCTCTTTTTCTTTCTTTCTAAAAAATAAAAATAAAAAATATAAAAAATAAATTAAAAAAAAAGAATTAGACCTAAAAAGGCAAGAAATAGTGTAACCGGGTAGCTGGACGGAACTCTGCTCCCTCCCGGATGGGATGTGCCCTAAGGTTCTTGGACTCCCTGGCCCCAGGAATGGGGAAGAGGCCCTGGCAGCACGGTGAGCTTACCAGTCAAGTAAATATCAACCCAGAGAGTTTTGCAGAGAGTGATTTATTTGGCAAAGAGAGAGAAAGAAAGAGAAGTAGAGAGAGCTCCCATGCTGTTGTGGGATGGGATCCCAGAGAGGGAAATCCACACAGGTAAAGAGGGAGAGACAGCTCCCACGTTGCCGCCATTGGAGAGGATCCAGAGAAGGAGTCTGCACAGGTAAGGGGCAGTGGGGTTTTAACTTTGAAGTTATCCCCACCTCATTCGTGTTTTTGTCCAATGAGAGGAGTTCTTTTAAACTTCCTCTAGAGTGATTGATCTTTGATTCTAGGTTGGTTGTTTGGGCCCACAACAAAGCCCCTCCTCCCAGGGCTTTTGGTAGGCTTTCTGAACAAAGGAAGCTCACCTAGAATTTTACCTACCCACCTGAAAGTTGGACAAAGAACTCTAGGTTCCCAGATGGGGAGGTGGATGGAGGCATGGTGCTGGGAAGTTCTTGCCTTTGAAACCACGCCCCTTGTGGATCTGGGAAGAGAAGTTAACATAGTCCCTTAGTAGGAGAGTACAGTCAAGGAATGAATTTGTTAGGTTCTTAGAGGCCATGTAAAGGAGTAACTAGAGAAAAAACTGCTATAAAGATATAAAGGGAATAGGGAAATCCTGAGGATATTGAGCAGGGATGAGTCCAGTTGTTAAAGAAAGTGTTTCTCTGAAACTAGAGAGTATTAAATATTTGAAGATATGGAAACGTTTGAAATGAAAAGGACATGTGCGAAAGAATTCTTAATGGACAATTTCTATCATTTTATCAATGTAGAAAACCAATGTCATAAGACTGAAAGTGAGGGGTTCATTTGTTCTTTTACTAAACAAATGCTTAAGAGTTCATATATATTAGGCACAGTGCTGACCACTGAGGATTTGTTGAGGAAAAAAAAAAATGAAACATGCATGATTTCTGCCCCAGTACAGGAATCACATTAAAAGATGAGAAAATAGATAAATAATACATCTAAAGACACATAATGTGCTTCGAAATATGCACAGTGGGCTGAAAACAGAAAGGCTGTTGTGAGAAGGGTTTGGGCTTTAGAATGGTGACAGAGAATTCCTCTTTGAGCAGTTGAATTTAAAATGAGACTCGAAGGATTAGATAAAACTAGTAAAGTAAAAAATGAGAGGAAAGTCATTCCCAGTGAGTACTGCACAGATCAATAAAGGCTTGCCAGTAGAAAAGGGCGCAGCATGTTGAAAGAACTGAAATAATTTGAGTAAGAATGGAAATAAGTGAGCAAGTGAGACTAGGACATGAGCCTGGAGAAGCAAGCAGAAGTCAAATCATGCAGACCCTTATACAGCTAGTCATAGAATTTGAATATTGCTCTAAGGACAAGAACAAGACTGTCATATTCTAAGGAAGGCCCAAATATGATCTCTTATATTCTAAGAAGATGACTTGGGTTATTATACAGAGAATATCAAAAAGAACAAGGGGAACCGGAAAGACAAAGCTAGAAAACAACGAGGGTTTCAGGAGTAGGGTGTTGGCAGTAGATATGAAAAAAAATACAGACACGGTTGAGATATATTTTGGATCAAATGATGGTCCTTTGGAAGATGATTGATGTAGGCTTGAATAAATAGATTGATGACATTAAGCAAATCTGCTCTTAGCCTGCATTAAACAAAATATTGATTGGACACAGGTAATGAAGATACTTGAATTCCAGTACAATTCACTTTGATTTTTCTACTGTGAAGTTTTAGGGTCTACATTAGTGTTTCCTTTTTCTTTTTTCACAAAGTAAATAATTGTACGAATTTAATATTTTAGAAAAACGTATCTAATGATCCTAAAAATTGAGTGTAGATGCAAAGAGAGTGATAAGGAAACAAATGACAGAATCTAGGAGTGATTTAATAATTAACCAAATGGTGAAATACAATACAAAGTTCCTACAAAAAATTAAAAATAGAACTACTATATGATCCAGTAATTTCACTTCTGTGTATATATCCATAGGAAATAAAATCAGTATTTCGAAGAGAAGTCTGCACTCCCATGTTCTCTGCCATATCCTGGCTATTATGAGTAATAGTGATTATGAGTACAGGTACGAGTATACTATTATGAGTATGAGTAATGTTACTCCTAATAGACAAGATATGGAATCAATATAAATGTTCATCAATAGATCAATGAATAAAGAAAATGTGATATATTACACAATGGAATAATATTTAGCCTTAGAAAAGAATATCCTGGATATTTTAAAAATATTCCTCTCAATTAACTGTAATTACATATCCTTTGACCAATATCTTTTTATCCCCCCACCACCCACTAGCCGCCGAAACCTCTGGTAACCACCATTCTACTCTCTACTCTATAAAATACACTTTTTTAGATTTCACATATGAGTGAGGTCATGCAGTATTTGTCTTTCTGTGCCTGTTGGTCAAAGGATATAACTACAGTTAGGTAGGAAAAACACATTTTAAATGTCCAGAATAGACAAATATATGAGTCATAAAGGAGATCAGTAATTTCCTGAGGCTGTCGTGTAAGGGAGAGGAGATAGGGGAGAGTAATGAGGAACCACTGCTGATGGTTATGAAGTTTCTTTTATGGGTGATGAAAATGTTTTAAAATGAACTGGGATGATAGGTTGAACAACTGTGTGAAATACAAGAAACCATGGGATTATACATTTTAAATAGGTAGATTACATAATATGTAAATTGTTTCTCAATAAAGCTGTTGGTTTTTTAAAGATGAATATTCTGTTATTTGCAACAACATGGATAACATGGATGACATGCTCAGTGAAGTAAGCTGGGCACAAAGAGACAAAGACTGTGTGATCTCAGTTATGTTTGGAATCTAAAAATAAAAATAAAATTAAACTCATAGAAATAGAGTAGAAATGTGGTGAACAGGGGCTGGGGCTAGAGGAAGAATAGGGAGATGGTTAAAGGGTACAAAGTTCAAATTAGACAGGAGGAATAAGTTCTGGAGATCGGTTACACAGCATGGTGATTATAATTAATAACAATGTAATAACAATGTATACTTAAGAGTCTCTAAGATCATCGATTTTAAAAGTTTCTGATCACAAAATGATAAGTATGTGAGGTGATTAATATGTTTATTAGCTATTTAGTAATTTCACAATGTGTGTATACATATCTCTCTCAAAACATCAAATTTTACACCATAAATATATATAATTTGTCTTTCACCAGTTAAAAAACATGAATATAACACACTTAACAGAAGATTGATTGAAAGAAATGGTAACTATGATAACCGATTTGAATATAAATTAGAAAATTGAATATAAATAAGTAGTTGAACTAGAATTGTAAAAAAAAAAGTAGTTAACACACTCTGTATGTGTTAATTTTAGCAATAAATCTAGAAAACTAGAACTATATTTCATATGTAAAGCATTTAATTGGATTTTACTCATCTTATTCACCATATAAAAATTAAAAGAAGGAGCAGGTGTGCTTTATTGATTGTTCTCTTTCACTGCAATCAATGTAAAATTTTCCAAGAATGTTAATGTCGGAAAAGCTTAAATTTGTTTCTTCAGGATATTGCGAACAGATACAAGTAAAAGCTAAGTGATTCTGAAAGAAAATAAATACATTAGTTATTAGAGTATCTATTAAGAACCTAAAATAAAGGAAGCATAAATATCACTGAGGAAGTAATGCCACCACAGTATCAACGTCATGCTTAAAACATTCCTTTAAATAGGGTGTAACTCAATATAGTGTATTCGTTTGTTGTCTTCCCATGGAGAGTCATATGGTAAAAAACAATACAATCGTCAAAGGTATATTACTCTTTTTGCAAAAATAATAAACTGCACTTTGTTAACATAAGTGTATTTGTTTTATGATGCCACAAAATTTTATATTTCCATAATGATAAAATTCATTTATAAAACCAAAGAGCAAAGCAATTATTACATTTCATTGCAAAAAAAGGCACTATAACACAGATGTCAGCCATGCTTTCAAAAATACTTAGTAAAGCTATGCCTCTGCTTTTTACCTATAATTCCTTGAGAGTTGACAATCTGTACTCATTTTTATGGTTCTATCTCATTAAATATAAAAAAGATAGTCACTACTCACTGGTTGGTAAAAAAAGTACATTGAGGCAATTTACATGTATGTCTAAAATTAAGGCTTATGTTTCATCAATAATTCATTACAGGATTTTTCTTTTCTTGTTCTTTAATAATCTTTGCCTGTCATAGCTGAATTTACCAAGTACTCATGTTTTTCTCAGTAATAAGCTAAAAATACACCAATTTAAGTGGATAAGTGAAGTCTGTTTATGAGTGAAATGAAAACTTAAAGCTAGCTTACTAATTTTAATTTAATGGACATAGAAAAGGCATCTAAATATTATTTTAAGTGATATTTGAAACATATACCATATGTTTAAACACAAGACATAAACAGAATGAAATGCAAAATTTTAATTATGTAGGTAAACAAGAAACATTTTATTCAATGAATATTCTTACATTAGAGATTGAAAATTCATAGAGAACGTAGTTGTGATTCTCCATATTACCTGAAATTAAGAAAAAAAAAAGATTAAAAAAATTCAAAGTAGGTCGAGAGAACTTCTGGAAGACTAATCTTAATTTTTAGTATTAAGAAATGTATTAAGAGGGGAGTTAACTACAATGAGCTAGGGAAAAATTCCTAAGCAGATAGGATTGTCCTGATAGAACTCAGAAAACAATACTCCAACATGAAGGCCTCAGCGGCAGCCTCAGAAGCAAAGGCTTCTCTCTGAACTTCTCCTGTTCTCCTCTCTCTCAGTTCCATTCTCCCCGCAGGCTAGCCATAGAAACTAGAGTCCTTCCTCAAGTAAGGTCATACAAACCAGAGCTTCTTTTCCCAAAATCCAGCCATAAAACATAAAAATAGTCTGTGTAATGCATGCTCAGAGAAGAATCTAGAACAGAAGACCTTGCTGGGTT
This sequence comes from Cacajao melanocephalus, assembly GCA_963573385.1. NCBI lineage: Eukaryota > Metazoa > Chordata > Mammalia > Primates > Pitheciidae > Cacajao > Cacajao melanocephalus. The sequence goes on from CAUYLG010058464.1 coordinate 5,888, forward strand.
TCCCTACTCAGTCAATTAGCATTAGGTCATGCCCTTTTCATCCAATCATATTTCTACACAGCTGTCCATATTTTGTTAAATCTAACCATGAAAATAGATTATACCCTTGTATCTTTGGGTCTTCATTCTGAAGAATCAACTTTAATCAAGTAGATTAAATCAATTTGTATGTCTTTTCTCCTACTAATCAATCTATCTCATGTCAGTTATTTATCAGTAAACCTTAAGGTGGCCAAGGGCCTTTGCCCTCATAGTCCAAAACTAAATACACATTCTAATTCTTGGTGGAAATAAACTCACTATTCTTGTTTTTTTTTCTCCTTCTCAAGACAAAACATGATTGTGTTTGAGAAGGAACCTCTCCCTCTTTCACTCTCTCTTTTTCTTTCTCTCTCCTCTCTTCACAGCAAAATAGTATTAAATATAGAATACTTTTGTTGTTGTTTAATTCAAATCAAAATAACTTTGCATCCTTTATTAAAATAATGAGAATAATGATAATGGCTATAGGTGTAACTTAGAGTATACGTATGATTTTTTTTATAGTAACAACTATGCAAGTTTAAAAAAAAAAAAGTTTGCCAGAAGAGAGTCATATAGAAAGGTTATATAATTTATCCATAGTATTATAGCTAGTTTTTATCAAATCATAAATTAAAATTGAGGCTGTTTGATTCCACAATGAATATTTATAATCAAATATTATGTTAATGAGGTATTTAATTGTGGAAAAACATGGAAATGATGCTGTAGCATTGAAAATGATGGTGTTGGACTAAGTTAAATTGTAAAACAAGGAATTCTGCAAAGCTTATGCAGGCAATCACTTTTTTAAGCATTCATTTAAGTGTGCTTTTATTCTACTGAAAAAAATTTCGAATCAGGGTTTGCATTCATCATAACTGAGAAATCACTTGTGAATTTCAGCAACAAGTGTGGCATTCATTAAAGTTTTAAAAAGTCTTGTACTTTAGTAATACAATATGTAAATGATGAATTATGCCAGTAATCCTCTCAGCCCATTTCACAGTGGTTCTTACTTGTCCTCTTAAATTGTCAATAGCACTCTTTGGAGAGAGGAAATGACTTCTTTATGAAAAAATTCCATTCAGCATACATTGTTTAATCTAAGTGATTTTTTATTATAATTACTAACAGGTCTCACTATTATCATATCTATTAAAAATTCTCACTATTATAACTACTAATAGTTCTCACAGTGCCAGCCAATATGTTAATGTTAAACATATAGTTATATGTCCTAAAGCAAATGAAGAAACATTTTCTGGAGCAGTGCCAGTTCTATCAAATTTTGTTATGTTATCATTTGATATAACTCATGATACAAAAAGTTTGTGACAGCAAATGAACTGATTACTAGAACACTTGACTAACTAAACTGAGTTATAAACATTACTATTGTACTTTCATTTCCCATATACAATGTGAATTCTTGCTGAGCAGAAATGAAGTCTTATTATAAGTAGGTGCTTTTCTACTTTTCGGATTATAATTTGTACAAACTTATGTGTAGTAAATATTTATTGAAAAAATAATTTAACCAATAGACTAAGTTATTATGACACTGAACATTGTGGATAAATGAAAAAGATGCTTCTTTTCTTTTTTTTTTGGTTTTAAAATTTTATTACTAGGTTTTCTAAGTTTACAATATTCTAATTGTTACAGGTTGTACACTTACATAGCTTTGGCAACAAAAATAACACTAACGATGGAAACATTTTCAGTCATTATTTTCAAAATGCTTTTATCCTATGCAACAATCTTGCATGTTCTTCACATGTTCCCCAAAACCTAAAAGATGCTTATTTTCAAATCAAATCTCTGTCCATGAATCTCTATCCTCTCACTAGTTTTGGAAGGTCAGATAAATTATATAAACTCTGTGATTCTCTGATTCTGATCTAATAAATGGGGTCAGCAACGCTTCATCTCAATGTTTACTGTGAGCATCAAATGAGAAAATGCATGCAAAATTATTTTTTCTAAGTTTGAAATTGTGATTATGAATGTTTTAGTCCTTATTTATTTCTATAATGTGTAGAAATAACTCAAGCTGTTTTGTCACATACTACAGTTTTAAAGCATGAGTCAGAGTCTCCTTGCATATACCTGGCAAAGATGACATGGTACAATAGAAAACAAAATTTAGGAATTTAGGCTTTCATTTTGACAGTGACAGCAGACAGACACATTCCTAGGCAGACAGGAACAGGTCCCTGGTGAGACTCGACCTTTAGTCCAAGGACAGTCTGAAGCCTGAAAATCAAGCTGCCAGATCCAGAAAGAGTCCACGGTCGGAATGAGAACTTCCATCCTCATCTTACCCACACTCTCTCAATTGGTTCCTTCGTAGTGATGCCTTTTAACCTATTGAATGGTGCCTTTTCCAAGCCCACCCATGGATCCATGCTCCTTCTAAGCCCGTAAAAACCCCAGACAACCTCAAAGTTGGCAACCCACTTTCGGATCCTCTCTTGCTGCTGAGAGCTTGCTGAGAGCTTTCTTTCTGCTGCTCAATAAAATTCTACCCTGCCTTACTCACTCTCTAGTGTCCATGTACCTTATTTCTCTTGGTGGTGAGACAAGAATCCAGATCTTGTAGAACTGTGGGAGGGAAAGAGCTGTAATGCTCCTGCTTGCCAAGCTGCAGGTGGCAGGAGTAAAAGAGCTGTAACACTCCCTCCTGCATGCTGAGCTATGGGAGTGAAAAAGCTGCTGGGTGCCACTCCCTCCTGCTCACTGAACTATGGGAGCAAAAAAGCCACAATATTTCAACTTCACCATTACAATTTTTTATCCTTACTGATACCTTATTCTCTCTGAAACTTAGATTTTTCATTTGTGATACAAGAATGGAATACTATAACAGTTCTATAGATTCTCAATTCTGCCAGGCTCTTTAGGATTCTTCAAGATGCATGGTAATGCCAAATTAAATTGTATTAAATATATTCATTTTATAAATGTGAATACATTATTATTGTGACTGTAAAAGTTTGAGTCATGTTTTTTATAATACAAAAATATAAATTTATTTGAATGATGTCAATGTGATCCAATGTTTTCATCTTTTGTTTTGTGATGCACTAAATATAACCCATTCAATACTTACTGGATATTTATTGTAGTGATGTTGCGTATATTGTATATATTGATACAGATATTGTTTTCCACGTCTTTCAATGCCACTGCTGTGAAAACCCATACTGTCAGTGTCAGAAAAGTTTCCCCTCTTATGAACAACTGGTATTAATTTTTTGACAGTAGCTTTCAATATTTCTTCTAATCATGCATTTCTCTTTCCTTTGACTGCTAACACTATTATAGCCAGATATTTAGTCTGCATTGAATAAACATTACAGAAATTTATGAAGCTTATTTTGTAAAACAAATCTTTTGTTATTTTGATTTTTACATTTTTTCTCTTCTTTTTAAAATCTTTGTATGTGTAAATGTGTGCATACATGGTAAATTATGTTTCTTAGTTTTTATTCCTATTCTTACTTTATTTTATATTTACTTATTTGTATGTCTATGTGTAAAAACATGGTTAAATAGCTCAGTATCATTTGGCAATTACAACATTCTATCCTGACTTCTACAAACTACTTATGAAAATCAATCTTGATTACCCTTAATTTAAGATCAAAGCAAAATGATTGTACTTGATGACTTGTATTTTTGATTGTTTGGACAATTATCAATCTATCATATATATATATATATATATATATATATATATATATATATAGTATGTCTACCTGTATATTTTCCATCATCTTAGAACGAATTTCCTTTTGTTGAATTATTAGCATCTAGAGTAATTGTGAGTCTCATGGGATTCTGACAACTAAAAATATATTTAAGAATGCAAATGATTGGAACATATTTATGGTAACATGTATTCTCAAATATAAATTTTAAATTATACATACTTTCTTAAATCTTTCCTAAATGGAAGAATAATTCATCAAGTGAATAAAATGGGACCAGGCAAGACAGAAATAAAAATTAGACAACAGATAGAAGCTAGATTTCTCTAAATTTACCCTGTTTTGTAGGTTTGCCATTGGAGTCTTTAAACATTTTGCATAATTATAAAACAAAATTATGTCAGAGTGGAAGAAACAAGAGAGATTCCTACAAACTATAAGCAAAATAGAACAAATAAACTTGAATTGGTGAATTTGTCATGCAAGAGGAAATCCTTCAAGTGAGCTTAAAGCTATTGTTTTCACAAATCGTAATTTTTTAAAGCAGTTAGGAGTTTATAATAAATAAAACAAGCATTTAAAAATTAGGGTTCTACCATGATTACAAATTCCAATGGACTTCACTAAGATGAAGACATACAATCCTATGTATAATTAGGCATATATGTAAGAGTGTGCATTTCTCACAATGCTGGGGGAATAAATGCCTTTAGGGACATGTTACGTTTTCAGATGCCTGAGGAACACTGAGATGAAGAATTTCAGGACATAATTGGATATACAGACTTGGTACTGAGAAGCAATTTTGGAAATGGAGGAAGGGATTTGGTAATCTTATGTAAAGTCATAGAAATTGAGAGGGGAAGCACAGTTTGAAGAAAAAAGAATCAATATAAAATCCTTTGAAAACAAAAATTTTAAAGCATGAACAGAAAAATGGCTAGTTAATGACAAACAGAAGGAATGTTCAACAATATTTAAATCATAGGATTTTCAACAGTTTTCTAAGAGAAAGATCAAAAAATATCTGTAGCTTTTACAAAGTAGGGCAGGGCTGATTTTTGACACAGTATTTACAGCATATGAAAAGTAAACTTTGTAACCGAATTCAACAAAAACGAGCTGGGTGCTTGAATTTTTAAAGGTGACTATGTTTATAATTTTGAAAATTTATTTTATTTTTAATTGAAAAATAACAATTGCATTTATTTATGGGGTACAATGTAATGTTATGATAAAAGCATATTTTGTGGAATGATGATTAAATATGTCTAACTTATCTATCACCACATATACTTGTCATTTCTTTGTGGTGAGAGCATTCAAAAATCTCCTTATAAAAATTTTGAAATGCACAATATATTATTAACTGTAGTCACCATGCCATGTAATAGATGTCAAAAACCTATTATTTCTCTCTAATTGGTACTTTGCACCCTTTGACTAACATTTCCTGTTTCTTTGTCCATCCCAGTCCACTTAACTTTCCATTCTTCACCCCACCGCCTATTCACATGACCATTCTAATTTCTGCATCTCGCAGCTCAACTTTTTGAGATTTTTACATATAAGTTATATTGTTGTACCCGAGAGAGTCAAGGAATGTGCCACACTCTAAGACTGAATTATTAGTCCTTTATTAAGCCGGCGACTGAGAGTGGCTAACCCCCAAAACTCTCTCCGCCCTGAAGAAAAAGTTAGGTGGTCTTTTATACACTAGTTTTAACTGGAAGGGGGGGAACCTAGCTGAAACAATGTTTTCACAAAGGCAGAGTAAGCAAAAAGTTAAAAAGAAAAACTGATGCATAAGAAATAAAACAGTGCCAGGTGTGAGAAGTACAGCTGCCATGAAAGACATACAACTTACAGATAAGGCGGGCTCTCGGCGCTCACTGCAGCTGCATTTTCAGGCTCTGCTGATACCACTTTACTTGGCCTCTTATCAACAAAGGCATTTCTGGGTGCCCAGAGTCAGTCTGAGCTTGCTTTATACTATAGTTACATACTTAATGGGGAGAAGGTTACTAAAATGAAGAAACCAAGATGGAGTCTGGTCAGCTCCAAAAGGCTAACATAAAGCCTGAACAGCTTTTAGTCAGGAAAAAGGGGAGTTAGTGTTAGCTGGCAAAAAGCAGGGTATCACAATATCACGCAGCATTTGCCCTCCTGTGCCAGGTTTATTTCAGTTAGCATAATCTCAGCATGTCACAAATTACCTAACTTCGTTCTTTTTAAAAGGTAAGTAGTATGTCATTGTGTATATATTATGTCAGCATTGTTTTAAAAATATGATATTAATGCACAATGATTTTTTAAAAAAGAGTTTTTAAAAAAGATTTTTCTAGGCTACCACTAATGAACTTAATCTTTGAAACTATTCGGTAAAATATAAAAGAAAAATACAATCATCCCCATTTGCAGATTAAGAATTTGAAGCTAAATATAGTGGAGGTGGCTTGCTTTCAAATTACAGTGAGGATAAGCAGTTTTGTGATCAAAGTCTTTTAATTTACATCTTGATTTCTTTGTTACAGGATGTTCAAATTCACTTGAGCATCCTTTAGTATATAAAATAATAATGAATTTTGTATTTATAGATTGAGATATGACTCCAACCTGTCATATTAACAATTTATTATGGATCTTTAATGTATCTTATCATCAATTAAAAATTACTTATAGTTTCATAATCATACCACTTTTTATCAGGGATATGGGCACTTGCTGACATTGCACTCTGAAATGAAAACAAAGCAAAGCAAAAGAGAATAAGACTGTTGGAAATCACTGAATTTGTAGATAAAATTGAATTCTGTTCTCAAATCAATATTACTGAATAATCTAGGAAACATTTCCTTTACAGAATAATAAATGTGATGGTAAACTAATTTTAAAAAATTAAATAGATAACACACTAGAACTTAATCTTTCCCTTGCATGGCAGTCAGTTTTTAAGTCCATATATTTGTAACAATACCATAATACCACAAGGGTAGCAGTCATTGCAATATAAACTTCATAACTACATATCTTATTCACAAATCTGTTCCCATTAGCCACATTCAGAAACTAAATGATTTCCTAATGGTCTGAATTCCCAAGAGCCATAATGTGGGACTTCCCTCCAAGTTATTCTTTTGTAAACAAAGGAAGTGCTTTTATTAACTTATCTTGGCTTTATATAATTATTTTTGTTTCTCGATAAAAGATATTTGAAATAGCTTATAAAATATACACAATAAGGTAAAAGTGTAAATGAAAAAAATCATGTGATGGAAAAATAAGAGCAAGTCATGTTACAATTTAAACTGAACGTCATTTCTAAGGAAGTTGGAAAATGTAACTGAAGAAAGATTACAAATCTTTGGGATTTGTGACCAGCAGTCATCAAGTAGTACATATTAATGGTTGGATCATTTTACATCCATAAGATAAAAATAAGCCAGCTAATGAGCAGAAGCACATTTTCCCCTACGAATCCTCATGAAATAGTTATTAAACTGTGTTATAAAGAATGTTTTCTAATGATAAGACTGCAGGAAATACAGCAGAGAGCATCAAAGAGTCTTTGTAACATCTTGGTGAGGCAGAGTTCAGCATATTTGAAGCACACTTGACTTTAAGTAGCAGCTCTCTGATCATGTGGCTGAGTCCAAGATCTTTTTTCACATAATCTCCAAAAGGACACAATGTATTTTTTAGGATGCATTTTCTACAAAGTTTTTTTTTTTTTCTTTTTTTCCAGCACAGCTTTTGCTAAGGCTTGAGCTATAGTAAATTCAAGGTTAGATCCCTAACAAGAGAATAAACCATACTACTCTCTTAAGAGTTTTCAGGTTAGGTATTAAAGTACCAATAACAAATGGATAATTAAAGGCCTTTAATGGAATTGATATATTATTGACCTGGAAAAATTCCCTGATACCTTAAGTGAGAAAAAATAATTGATAAAATATTGTGTAGCAAAATCTAATTATTGAAAATAATCATAACAAATTAATGAACAATTGTAAATATTTAAAACTTAAATGCTTAACAGGATAATCAGTGATTGTGAAAAATCAGTGTCTCAAAATTGAAAGGTACTGAGGAGCTGGCATCCAAGCTTCTCAGCACCTTTCTATTACAAAATCCTTCCCACTCTTACCTCTTCTTTCCTCTAGCAGAAAAGTCTTTCCCTATGAGCACCACCACCTTAGATCTGCAGTGAATACTGGTGACTACCACTAATGTTCACTCAAAGCCCAAAAGCTCCTGGTCAGCTTTTGGTGAATGCTGTCAGGCTTGGGGCTCTCTCCTTTGGGTATAGAAACCCCTTTGGTACAGAGCAAGTCCAGAAATGTCATGCAGCGGCCAAGCCCTGGAATTGAGGCCCCAGGAAGCCTACTTGGTCCTCTACCCGACTATGGCCAACCTGGTACCCAAGATGCAAGACAAAGTCCCCGTACTCTTTTCTCTCTTTTCCTCAATTGGAAGTCTTTCCCTGTAGCCACCACAGCTGAGAATGTGCTAGGTCAGGCCTGAAGCACACGAATTCTCTCTCCACACCAGGAGGCCACTGACAAGGGATGGGGGAGGGATAGTGCATGCAATTCAAGACTGTCTTTCTTATCCTGTTCAGTGCCTCTTTCCTTAATAACATCTCAAAACCAGGTTCTGTGATCATTTGATTTTTAGGTCTTAGGAGGGTGCTTATTTGTGTGGATAGTTGTTGAATTTTGGTGTTCCTGTAGGATTTAGGATTACAATTACTGGAGGCATCTAACCTGCCATCTTGCTCCACTTCTTCTTTATTATTAACTTAAATTTGATGTTGAAAACTCTATATTATCCTATTTAAAGTTGTGAATGTATCAAGCAGAATTCTATTTCAACTATTTCCTTTCAAAAACAAATGTAATATGTTATTTGTAACCTAAAATATTTTTCTGGAATGGTTTTACATGCTACATTGACACAGTCCATAAAATACTGGAAAGGAACTTAAAACAAATTCTATAAAGTATTAATGCTTAATTTTAAATATATACAATAAAAAACCATGAACAATCTTTCCTAACATTTTTAAAACCATATTTCTAAAGATTAGGGAGTAAAATAGTTTTGCTATGAATACATGCCATTTAAAAGTCAAGTAGAAAATAACATTTTCCTATGAAGTAGTGATAATACCATTGTACTGGGGTACTGAAATCCAGATGAGTCATAAAATATGTAGACATAATGTTGTGTGTGTGCTGATATAACTGTATACAATTAAAACAGGAAGGTTTATTATAATTATTACCATTAATGAACTTACCATTCTCTTTGACCAAGACATTCCTATTATCATTTTATCTCTTAAGCCATAGGAAAATTTTTACTTTTAACCTTTTACGTAGGCTTAAAATTAGTGGCTACACTTAAATTAGTTGCTTTCTTTTACAAGAGAACATATAATTATTCAGACTGAACGTGGTTTCTCAATTTTTAAGAAGTGGAGAATTTAACAGACTTGTTAATTAGAACTATAAGATTGGCCAGCAGTTTTTCTACCATTCTTACTGCTAACAAATGTGTAAAATGCTCCAAATTGCATTTAGTCTCTGCAAAATTTTTCTGTAGTAACATAAAAGAACCCACAAATCTACTTCAGCCTAGGAAAAAAATTATAAACTATTTATTTGAAAATCTCCAATATTTTTTTACTCTGAAGCTCTTATATTCATGTCAATTTATTATATATTATTATTTTAAAACTCTCCTGTGTCCTATACTTGAAAAAACATTCTTTTCATATTGTGACATTAATTTACATTATTTTCCAGTTTTTATCATAGCTACCTCATTTTTCTTTCCGTTGCCTTTAGTTTGACTCTTACAAGATCATAAATGTGAAAAATAATAATAAATGCAAAAATATTATCAAACATAATATTAAAAGAAAACATTAAGATTATTTGAAGGAATATTTAAACAGTCATTAATAACTCACTATAAAACATTTATAAAATATTCACAAAGGGATAGAAGTAGGCTACTTACTGAAGATGGAGAAATAAAACACTTATTTTCTACCCTCAAAGTGCCCAAAGTCTAACTGGGAATTATTATAATACAAGGTGAGGCTTTTCTCTTAACATTCACTATAAAATATCCACTTCTACTAACAGACCTAGTCCCTGAATTCCTCTCAGAAATTACATAATTTCTATGTTATTTTATTGCTTTTTTCTCCTCTCTTAAAATATAAAACAAATGAAGCCAGGAATTTCATAACTGCCTGTTTCCTCGAAGTCTCTAAGAGTATCTTGAACTCAGTAAAATTTAATAGAATTGAAAAAAACTCAACTATAAGAATATTCAGGTATTATTTTAATCCACAGAAGGAGCATGTGGCCAAGACTAGAGAAAGGTAATTTCAAAAGAGAATGACGTTTAAAAGTAAGATGAGATTTAACTAAAGAATAAATAAAGTTGTTTCAGAGGCAAGAGCAGAGTAAGTTTCACTTAGAGGCTCACTGTGGCTGAATGAGACAGCTTCAGAGAACAGCAAACAATTGGAAATTCATACGGGAGAGAAGCAATAGTGAAAGTTAGGTGGAGAAGCAGGCATGAATGGCCTTGCATGGCTTGAGAAGTGGATTAATTTGAGAAACCTACTGAATAATTTCAAACATGTGAAGAAGCACATATATCTGACTAATCTTTTAGAAAAATTATTGTAGAAATACTATAAGGAATAAATTAAAAGCAGAGTGACCATACAACCCAGTTTGCATAAGAGAATTCCAGTTTATCATGTTGCCCAATTAAAAGAGTCAAAATGTTCAAGCATAAAAAATAAATAAAAGGTAGTGTATTTGTGAGAGGAGGTAAACCCCAAAATAGGTTAATTAGAAATTCAGTGTAAAAATTCACATAAGCATTAAAAGCTGACTGAATCATGGGAATTAAGTGGTAAGATGCAGTATGGCATATTGGGTATAATTTTAAAAAGTTCCAAATGACTGGAGCATTAAGTGTTGGAAGGGAGGAAAGAAAGGATGAGGCTGCTCATGTGGGTAGAAACCCAGTCATTGGAGATTTTATAATCAAATTTAAGCATTTAGATTTTAGTTAAGGAAAATATGAAACAGAAAATGGACTTTGAGAATTAGAGGAACATTGTTACATGTCTGCTTAAAATGAAACAAACTTCAGTATGGGGAATAAATTTATGGGACTAAGACTAGAGTCAGAGAAAATAGAAGACTTTTGTAGTAAAATATTGAAGTAATTAAAAAAAGAATACTAGACTAATGTTGAAAGAGTGGAGACAGAAAAGTTTATTCAAGTATTTCTTATTTAGTAGAAATACAACGCAGCTCAGTGACAAAGTTGGATAAGATTGTTCTCAGAATCCTATTTTGATTAACTAAAGTTTCATTGAATCATTTAAGGTGGAAACCCTGGAGAATAACAAATTTTAGGAGTAGGTGATGACCTCTGCTCTGATATATGTTAGATATCTATAAGACATAAACATATATGTATAGAGACAATTGGATATAGAAGTACAGAATTCAGGAGAAAAGTAATAAATAAATATAGAGTTTTAAAAAGTTACCAGCATGATGGATTAACACAGAAGTTATGTGAATGAAAGAAATTGCTAAATAATGTTTTAAGTGGCACATATTGAATGATAACTGTTTATCAATGAAATAGCCATGCTAAGAAGATAGACTTAATGTGAGACTCACCAAGTTATTTTGCTAAAGTGTGTGTTTACATAAGGTATTCTCAATAAACTGAATTACAGCAACCTGATTAATAGCCATTCTATGAGTTCCCACAAAGCATCATTGTCTCCTAACCAACAAGCTGCATAGTTTCCAGACTCATCAAAAGTTGAAAGGGGAAGCATGAAGCCTCTTTTATTAGAAAATATTTCTTCCAGTGTTCTGGAAATGAAACAAAATTTAGAAATAGGCACAAATATCTGGCTGTTTTGACTTAATGACAGATAGAATAATTCCTTAGGTGTATCCTATCTAGTCAGCACAGTTAAATTTCAGCAGTATGACCATTTACCAAAATTCTCATCCAGTATTTTTATCCTAATATGCATGTTGTAACTGTGAAAAATGAACTGATTAAATGAAGTTATAGCTGAGAAAAACTAACTAAGCAGACATAAGTTGAGCATTTATGGCTTACTAAAAGGATACTAATAAATTCAATCATATAATGATTTTAGACATTAAGCAAAGGACCTAAGTAAAAACAATAAAAAATGTCCTCTGCAGCTATAGCCACACTGTGTCCATATGCATTGTGAATGCCATAGTGCTTGCCTCAGTACTGCACAGAATTCACACAAAGAGTTTTGGAAAACATGACTTCATCAATGATACCTTAGAGAAAACATGCTGATGTTATAGGATGTCTTTTTGCTTACTTATAAGAAGTGAACCAAATTATATATTCATTTTCAATCATATTGTTTCCTACAACATAAATTATAAATTATGTTTTCTAATTCAATTTATTAAGGGAATAAAAATATTAATACTAAAAGTAAATACGGCCCTAAGAAATTATTTAATCCAGCCTCTTAGTGCTAAAGCTAATTTCTTTTCTTTTCACAGTTGAAATTATAATGGCCCAGGATATTGGAGAGACACGATTAAGATCACAGCATTAATGAGTATGGAGGTCTCTGGGATCAACTGGGTGAACATGTATGAACATCCTGTTCCATTTATAATAATTAGATTGTAGCCAACCAAATTAATTGTGTTTCAATGTTTATTATTCAGCTCTTGAAAATCCTGTTTTAATTTTAAGTGTTATAATCCTCATTCTATCTATCACTCACTCTTTTACAGTCTTCTCCCCTCCTTTTCCATCCATGCAGTGGGAAGCCTCTAATATAAAACTGAGGTAGAAAATCAGAAGTAGGAAGAGAGAAAAAGATGTCTTCTCTCTTATCCTGCACACTCACATTGTACTTCAAAGTGAAAAGGCAAGAATATCTTTTAATAGTTTTATTGGCTAAAAAGCATTGTAATTAATCATGTTAATGGTATTGCATCAACTTATGCTAAGTATTGTTAAGTTCTGCTCTATAATCATCTGTAAATGTTAAATATACTTTGATTTCTAAAGCTGCGCAAAACTCATAAATTATGTAAATTAGCAATCTTGGTTTGAAAGATGTTTACAGGAGCATATTAGTCAGGCTTCTCCATAGAGACAGTAGCAATAGGATATATAGAGAGATAATATGAGAGCGGATTTATTAGTGGAATTGGTTTACATAATCATGGATGCTGAGGAGCCCCATCACAGGCCACTTGCAGTTTGGAGACCCTAGGATGCTGATAGCATGGCTCAGTCTAAGTCTAAAGGCCTGAGAACCAGGGAAGTCAATGGTGTTATTCGAAGGCCAAAGGCCTGAGAACCCAGAGGGCCACTGGTATAAGTCTTGGAGTCCCAAGGCCATAGAGCCCGGGGTCTGGATGTCCAAAGTCAGGAAGAGAAGAGTATCCCAAATCTAGGAGCAAAAGAAAGAAAGAGAGACAGAGAGGGAGAGAGAGAGAGAGAGAGAGAAAGGAAATGTTTTTCTCTCTTTTTTCTTCTATCTTGGCCCCGCCAATTGAATGGTGCCTGACCACATTGAGGGAGGATCTTCCCCACTCAGTTTGCTGACTCATACACCAATGTCTTCCGAAAACACCCTCACAGACACAACCAGAAGTAATGCGTTACCAGTTCTCTAGGTGTTACTTAATCCAGTCAAATTGACACCTAAAATAAACTAACGCAAGGAGTAACTTGGAAAAAGTATTCACTGGTTATAGATGTTTGTGAAAATATACAGAGTGCCTACTTCTTGGAGATTCTCAGATCATATTGTTACAGTAGCAAAGTAACAGATTCAAACATTTGAGAAGTTTTTCTCTAAAGCATCCTCTTCATTCTTTATAAAAACATGTCAGTGTGTGTTTGTGTGTGTATGTGTGCAAGTAAGACGTGTTGGTTTGTTTGTATGTTTTGTCTGGATTTTTGTTCTATTTTGCTCCAAATACAAATAACACATAAACATAGGTAAATATGCTGGGAAAAACAGCAAAGGAGAAAGGACTTACAGAGTGCCTACATAAAGTGGAAGTCCGCAGGAGGCCTCGGAGGAGGAAGGCCTCTCTATGCCTCATGTTCTGGTGCAGGTGACCTCGGCTCTGTTACCATAAACATTGTGCTCAAGAACGTAAAACCTCTTCGTAGCACTATGACGTAGCCAGACTTGTGGACTTCTTGTAAGGTCCCTGTTCCACCAGCTGTACATAGATAATAAGCTAAAGATAACCACATGTTCTTGTTTTGTGAAACTCTCAAACCTTCACTGTTATCAATCCTTAGAATGACACACCATTTCCAGCTCACTGATTCACTCCACCATCACTCCACCCCTACCCTATAGATCAAAGTGATTGTAATCAATAAATAGTGTGGATGTTCAGAGCTCAGGGCCTTCACTGTCACCTCCAGAGTTATAAAATGATGGCCCTTTGGTCCCACTTCTTCTCTGAATCTGTCTTTTTCTCATTCCTTTGTTGTCACCGAACTCAGGGTACCCATGAGTGAGGTAGGGCTGGCTCCCTACATTCTGGTGCCCAATGTGGGGCTCATGGATCCCTACATTCTGGTGCATCAGCATGTGGCGCTCATGAATTTCCTACAAACATACATGATTAAATAATAACTCATTGAATTTTTAAGGGTTCATAGTATTTGGCTTACCATATGCTTATACAATTTATTATTATTCTCTCTTTTGATGATGGCTATGTATTATCTAACCTCCTGCTAAGGTACTTTTGTTTGAATTCAGACATCGTACTTAAAACCAGGAATACTAACTTTTAAAAGTAAAACAAACGATCCATATACTTAGTTATCAAGGAAGGGCAACATCCTGTTTAATAATGATTGTTGAAGAGTCATCTGCTAGACAGGTCTAATTTATTTAAGCTTAAAGTCTTTATATTTTGAATATCTTTGATAAAAGATATGTAAAATGTAATAAATACTTATTTCTGTCACTAATGACACAGAACATAGTTTTCTAATTACTTTATGATGAATTGATCATTTCTAGACATTGGTGTAACACAATAGTATCTTCAGAAATAATTGAAACGTAAGTACTATTGAATTCAACAAATTTATATTGATAATGACTATAAGTTTCTCTTGGCTGCTTTGCCTATACATTTTTGCACTTTATATTTTATCAATTTCTTTTTAACTAAATGCAACTAAGAATGATAAAAAAAATATTAAAATAAATGAGGGTGCTGTGTTATTATACCTGCTTTACCCTAACCACAGAAGCACATAGAAATGTAAAAATAGAACAGTACCAGAACATAGCTCATTAGACGTCTGTCTAAAATTAGATTGAAAAGACTTGAAATAAAGAGTTAACGAGCTCTCCTATGCACAGGCTATATGTAGTACTTAATAACCAATACGGTGTGGGTACTGCTTAATGAGCGTGAGCACCAGGCACAGCACGGAAGCAGGATTCTGACACTTTCCATCTGTATGTCCTTCGAGTGCAGCGTTATTAAGAGGACTGAAGTTTTTGGAGTATAGGCCAAGGGCAGCTGCAACTTTGAAAAGTATTTGAAACCATTTGGAATTCATTCAATAACTTAACAACTACTGTGATCAAACCAGTGTGTACTGGCTGAATTTTAGGTCTTTTCCTGTAAATGTTAGCATGGGGAAATGAGGTTAGTGACGTATATTTTAACTGCTCAAATATACACATACACACATATAAAAACTGCATATATTATGTGTGTATTAAATATATATTAAGTATATATATTTAATTTTCTTGGCTGGTTCCAGGTGAATTTTGGATTGTACATGTGATGAAGAAGACTTCTTCAGTTATTTTTGCATTTGTAACATCATTTTTATTATTTACTTTCAAAAAAGTATTCCCGAAAGGTACTCTCTTATTTACTAATTATAATATTGGAAAACATAATTATATTTAGATTACCTTTGAGAGGCAAGAAAGCCTTTATAATTATCTGAACAACTGTTTAATATTAAGAATTTTCAAAATACTATCTAGGATAAGAAAAATTAGACACATATATTATAATTATTTAAAAATGTGCTTTGTACAGGGAGGAAATTTATAATAATTAGATAATCATGATTGCTTGCTATTCAGATGAAAATTTTCTACATGATCACTCAGGAGGAGTAGAAGGTGGATAGTTGAGACGGTTGTTATTAAATTATTTCCTTGTATCTTAAGAAAAGCTTGGCCAGGTGTGGTAACTCATGTCTGTAATACCAGAATTTTGGGAAGCCGAGGCAGGTGGATCACCTGAGGTCAGAAGTTTGAGATCAGCCTAACCAACATGGAGAAACCCCATCTTTACTAAAAATACAAAATTAGCTAGATGTGATGGTGTGCACTTGTAATCCCACCTACTCTGGAGGCTGAGGCAGGTGAATCACTTGAACCTGGGAGGCAGAGGTTGCAGTGTGCAGAGATCATGTGATTGCACTCCAGCCTGGGCAACAAGAGTGAAATTTCATCTCAAATAATAATTATTATCATTATAATAATATAAAAAGAAAAAAAGAAAAGCTTGACACTTTTTTTAATATCCCAAAAAGAAGGAATATTCTTTAAGAGTGCCATAGTTTCAAAAGTTTGACTAGTTTCTTAGTAGATCATATTATTTTCTTAGAGATTTTAGTGTCATACTCAACATTTCTTATGTTGATGCTAATGAATCGTCACAGGTAGTGTTTTTCTAGTAACTTTAAGTCTTGAAAGTAAGATACTTCCTATAAGTTTTTCTAGTGTGTGCCATTTTGTTATTTAATCTTGTTGAGTGTGACACTGAAATCGCTAAGAAAATAATGTTTGTTGTTTATTCCACCCAGTCTATGATACATTGTTATAGAAGTGCAAGCTCAGACAATTTCCATTAGGAAAATAAAGACAAAATGCATATTTTATACACTTACATATTTTTATTCTCTTTTTCTAATTAAATGTACATACTAAGAGATAATTAAATCTTGTGCTAATTGTTGTCACATATCTTAAATCTGGTAAACATTGATAAAATATAACATACAATTTATAATTTCACAAAAATTGTGTTTAATTTAAAAATCAGTAGTTCGAATTATATCTTAGCTGTATCATATATGTTTAGTAACTAATTTACAATTGCAGCTAAAACTTAATAAGTATAAACAGAACTATTAAAATTTTGTTAAATATGTCTTAAAATTGAATCCAAGTCCCATTAATATAACAAAATTAGCATTATCATTGATGTACGCTGTGAAATAGCTTTTCAACGTTATGAAAGTTGTATTTTGCAGAGTACAAGAACCAAGTGAAGAGGGAAAGTTGTAAGTGCCGTGAAACTTGAATCCTGGTGTTTTCTCCCACCGACAACTAAAACTGATGGTGATCTTCAAGACCAGTTGATTTCTATTGGTTCATCTAGAGTAACATTGTGGTTGGTCAGATCAATATTTAGTATCTAAAAAAGTAAAATGATAATTACTTGTTTGATCAGAACCACATTTCTGTTATTTTAATGAATATGCTATTTCAAAAAAATAGTCTTCAAAGTAAATAATAGATACCCTTCTTTTCTTTGATATCTTGAGGAATTTTTACTTTGGGAAAGTTTGCAATCATTTCAGCAACAATTTCACTCAACCTACCCATTTTACCTAAGGTTAAAATAAATCTCAGAAAGGTGGAGTTACTGTCAAAAGATACTAAAAAACCTAAAACTCTTAGCCAAATTTATTGATTTCTATGACTTTACTCTCTACATAATTTATAAATATGGAGTTATTTATAACTGTGATACATGAATCTCTATGCATCCCTTTGCCAAGTATTATCTAGTCATTTTCAAACCAAGCTTAGATTTAAAAGTATGTGTTATTTTGCCTCAATCAAAAAAGATTTTATGATGCTTAATTGATTGCCAATGATTCAATTTTGCATGTGTTACTTTATGTCACTGGAGATAATCTGAAATAGACTGCAGAGGGGCTAATTATGGAGATTATTAATTAAGTTGCTGCATCCAAATGATCTTCTGTCATAGTTTTATGGTATAATTATTTCTGGAGATATCACCATTGCTGCATTTTGCCCAATGAAATGACAAGATTTTCTGTGCTTTAGCTCAGAAAGTTTGGATTCAGTCATCAAATATGCAAGAGAATACAGGTGAATCCTTTACTGCCTATCACATACCAGGCACTCTCCTCAGGACTTTATACAATTTAATCTTCCTTAAATCACAGCATATTTGGATTAACTTACCAACTTGATAAAATAATTTAAAAAGTAATAGTTAAATAATTGCCTGTGTATTCTTTAGCCAGGTTTAAAACAGATTCATCTTACAACAAAACCTAAACTATTTTTTTTTTTTTACTTAAAAGTAGAAAGCAAGAAATACACCACATACTTTCTAATACCTTTTACTAAAATCATGTTTGTTGGTAGAAAATATAATTTTAGTAAAAGGTATTAGAAACTATATGGTGTATTTAATTGTTGCTAGAAAAACGTTTTAAAATTAAATTGCTAGAGCAATTTAATAATCTCTTGCATAAATTAAGGCAACCAGGGTAGAGAAAGAAATTGACCATCTCTCTCCATTTCCTATGTATCTGTGAAGGCTTAGAAAACAGTAATTGCTCATAAATATTGATTTTATTTAAATGCACTTAGAAGGAACCGCCCAGAGTTGTTGGTTAAAGTAAATGTATATTTCTTCATCACTGAGGTAATAAAACACTGTCAAATATTTCTTCTGAAAACTTAAAATTCTTTGTGAATGTGTTTAAAGAGAGTAAAAAATATTTTTAATGGTTTGTGTTTATGCTACACATTTGATCAAAATGACCTTGAAATAACACCCCAAAATATCAAAATATGTTACTTGGCATTGTTTATTTACTTTATTTTTACCATAAGCATTGTGAGCCTAATTTTCACCATTGTAATAATAAATAAAGGGCAAGATATTATATAAGGCAAACCATCTTTTCTTTGTTTGATTGAACATTGGACAGTGCAAAAAAAAACCTGATTTCTAATTGTGATTGATAACTAATATTTATTTTAGGGAATTAATTTCCTTCTTTAGGGACCTAATTTCTTTTTCAGCCACATAAGATTACTGGACTAAATCAATGATTCTCTTATTTTGGAATTATATAAACCAGTAAAATTTTAAAAAGAAAAGAAAAATGAGTGTAACCCACTAACATATCAACTTTTATTTAACCAAGGAAGGACATTAAATATTTCAAGGTTGGGAAATATAAAAAATAATTTCCCAACCTTGATATAGTTTTAAGAAAAATGGCAAGTTTTAATGCAAAAGTAGTAAGAAAAACGTATTTCCACATTAAAGAGAAAACCACACTTGTCTACAAAACAGGAGTAACAGTAGAATGGGTGTTAAGTTTCAACAGG
The DNA here is from genome assembly GCA_963573385.1 of Cacajao melanocephalus. Lineage (NCBI taxonomy): Eukaryota > Metazoa > Chordata > Mammalia > Primates > Pitheciidae > Cacajao > Cacajao melanocephalus. Next base: position 25,157 of record CAUYLG010058464.1, read on the forward strand.
CTGGAACAATCTTCCCGGTGCTGTTTAACTCTGACCTCCCATGACATCTACAAGGACCGACTGTTTAAGATGCCTTTTGTTTGTTTGTTTGTTTGTTTTTAAGGTTCAAGTTAGTCAAACAACAGACTATTATGGATATTAAGTTTATCTTAAGTGACTGATTAGTGGCTTCTTGTTTTTATCTAAGTTTAAACATGAAAGGATGGGTTCACATGCATTTAGTTTTAGCAGTGCATAAATAGCAGTAAACTTAAAGCAAACATTTACAACAGTTGGCTGTTTTCTAGAATATGTGTTTGAAATTCACCTTTGCAAGCCAAAAATGTACAGAATTTAGAAGGAGCTTAAGAGATCTGTTGTTACTTGCATGTTTCTTATTCAATTGAACAAAATAATAGGCCTAAAGTTTTTTTTCAAAGTAAAGAGCTAATTATTGGCAGCAATGATGCTTTAACACAATAATCCTGACTCCTTTTATAGTGTCTGAATCATATGTATCACACTCCTTTATTAATGAATGCTGACAGTTCTATTAAGTTTGCAAGAATTTTCAAACATATTTTCAAGACATATGCAATGTTTAAATGCAGATATCTTATGTAAAAAAATACTCTGAGGCACTTTATCATATAGGGATAATAGTTATTTAAAGTTTTAATTTAATTGTGCTTTGATTGAATCAGAATAATAATAAAATAGATGTCATTAGATTAATTTGTATGACAGTTTACTAAGGATAAAAATAAGGAAATAAATATGGAGGCCTAATGAAAAGAAATATATGAGGAATGTCATAATTGACTCATAATTATGTTTCTTAGGGATGAGAGACACAAGAAGTCCATGTAGATGCTTTAAAAAGATACATTTAAAAATACATATTTTATTACATCACTTACCTCCTTGTTATTGTCTTGAGAAAATGCAAGTGAATTTGTATTTCCATTATATATTAGAGTAACCGCTGTGACAGGAGTTGTTCCTTTCCCCCATACATTAATGAACCCAAGCATCATTTCATTTTTATTTATGTAACCACTTTTCAATATAGTGCTTGTTAAGATGGTCTATAAGATAAAGAAAAAGGAATAACATGAACTCTTTATTTGCAAAATCAATTCAATCTTTAAAAGTATGTTTGTTAACCAAACATATATTTCATATATAATGAATTGTTTATTTGTGTGTTTGATATAAGGTATTTTATATAATAAACATAAATAAAACTTCAAATATTCTTCCTTTTTTTCTATTTATTTATCTATTTATTGAGACAGGGTCTCCTCTGCTACCCAGGCTGGATGCAGTGATATAGTCATGACTTATGGCCATCTCGAACTCCTAGATTCCAGCGATCCTCTAGCCTCGGCCTCTTATGTAGCTGGGACTACAGTTGCATGCATGCCAGCATACCTGGCTAATTTTTTATAGAGACAGGGTCCCACTGTGTTGTCCAGACAGGTTTTAAATCCCTGGACTCAAGCAATTCTCCTATGTCAGCCTCAAAGAACTGGGAGTACAGGCGTGAGCCACCCCACCCAGCTGTGAACTTCAAATATTCTTTAACAAAATTCCATATAAATAATCTTACATACCTTGTTTAAATTAAATTGTACATAAAAATATAGGTCTCTTTCATATGTATCTGTAGAGAGAGAGAGAAAGAAAGTGATGTATTGCTATTTCCAAAGAAGAACCCTCATTAAAACCTGTATACTTTGTTTCTCTTTCCCGGTATAAAAAGTAGCAAATAGTATCAAGGTGTACCTATTTTTTCTCTAAGCCTATTTAACTAATTCAGATACAGTGCAAGGAGCTCTGGAAATAAAAAATGAGTCACCAGGTAAGGTCCTAAAAGCACAAGCTAGGTGGTATGTGTGTGTAGGGGGTAAGGATAACTCATGACAGGTTGAAATCACTTTCAGGTACAGCACTGGGAAGGTGGCAAGAAGTGCACAAGTAGTACAAATAAATATAATTCAGTGATAACAGTAGACACTTACTTGCCACCTTAGTGGATGACAAAATAATATAAAGAAAAAAGAACATGGTTGCAACACATTCTAGTGTCATTTGAAAAAAAACTCAATTGTTAGACATTGTTACAGGTCAACTAAAATTAAACTGACAAAACATAGGTTTATAGACACCTCTTTATCTAAAGTACAATCATTATTTTTTATTTTTTTTGAGGCAGAGTCTGGCTCTATTGCCCTGGCTAGCGTGCAGTGACACAATCATGACTCACTGCAGCCTGGACCTCCTGGGCTCAAGAAATCGTCCTACCTCAGCCTCCTGAGTGGCTGGGACTGCAGGCATGCACTGCCATGCCTGGCTTTTTAATTTTTTAATTTTTTTTTTTTTTGGTAGAGGCAGGTTCTCCCTATGTTGCCCATGTTTGTCTTGAACTCCTAGACCCAAATGATCCTTCTGCCTTAGCCTCTCAAAGAACTGAGATTGCAATCATGAGACACCATGACTAGTTAGAAGTATAATCTTGCCATATTTAAAATCCATTTTAATAATAATCCTAGGCTAAAACTTGTTAAGTGCTTGCTAATTACTTGTTTAGTGCTTACTAATTTAGTAAGTTAACTTACAAAGTGCTTACTAAATTCTAAATACTTTATTACATTTACTCTAAAAGATATGTGATTATTATTATTCTCACTGTATAGAAGAGTAAAGTGACTTTCAAAGTAGTTAAATAAATTGCCAAAAGTAAAAAAAAAAAGAAAAAAAAATATACTAATCACTGTCAAAGTCTGAAATCAAGCCCTGTTTCCTTGACTTCTAAGACTGTGTTCCTATGTAAAAAAACAAAACAACACAAAACAAATGAGCATACATAAGATAGAGCAAAGTGGAGTCAAATAAATAAAACAAGCATTGGAGTAACACTGAAAAAGCAATATATTTTAATCCTCTTCTCTACTTACACACATCTGGACTGTGTTCATTAATTCACTAAAATTAATTTTCTATTGATTTTACCTATATTATAATGGATGTTCTGCCTAAAACGTTTTTATATATGCTAACATATGGCTAATATAATACGTATTACAAGGCATATTAGTGTCAATATTCTTTAGCCATTTTAGTTTTATTTTCAATTATGCAATTACAACTTAAGCTTTCATGAACAATCTTTTAAGTGTAGAATTCTGAGGTAAGAAAGCCAAAGTGACAACTATTAGGAAGATATGGACAGCTTTGTTGTTTTTAATAAATAAGAGGAAGAAAGATCTCACATATGATCTTAGTCAAGGGCACATATATATCTATTTCATGAAGATAAGTAGAAAAACTAACATTTTACTAAGCTATAGCTTTATTAATCTAGAGTGGTCAAAATTTACTGAATGCTCACAAGTTTTAGGAGAAGTTCATTTTGATTTACTTTTAATTATTTTGAGATAATTTGTTACAGCATTATAATATATCACAAAATTTGAACTTAATTGTTTAAAAGAAAGAAATCATTTCAGATTAGATATCCATCAACTAGACTGTTGTGTTTTCTGTGAGAGAAAATGTCTTTGGAGATTCTGATCTAACAAATCCAGAGGATAAGCATTTGCTATATATGGTTATTGCTGTTACCTCAAGAAATTTCAAGGGACCATTTAAAATATTTACACTTAATTATACCAAATATACTGAGAATTGTGAAAAATAACAAAATAAGTACATATAATTGGCAAAAAAAAAAAAAAAACCCACAATTTTTTATCCTTCCATGAAGGGATCATAGAGAAATGTTTGCATTATGCTCAGGTAGTTTCCAGTGATTACAAAAAGTCCATTATGAAACTTGAATAGGGTAAAGGCCACAGCAATATTTTTATCTATGCCTTAGTTTGATAGGAAGAGCTGGAGAAAAAAAATTCTAAGACAAGCTTTGTCTACCTAACTGATAAAATGAATTAACTTAATTTGTTAAGTTATGAGATTCAAAGATCCCAAGACAAATTTTGGATACCTAAACTTTACACCCCTGGGAAATTGTAGGCAAATTTCCTGCTGGACACAAAGAGGCTGAAAATTTCATAGACTCTCAGTTGTTGTGGGAATGAAGGTCAGAGGTCTAAAAGCAAAGGACTAACTCATGTTGATATCTTCACTTTCTAAGTCAGGAAATGTTAGAGAGAGGGATTTATTTTTTACCAAGAGTCTTTCTCTCTAGTATATAATTCTTATATCCACTTTACGATACTTATTTACTAATGGATAATTTCTTATGGTTACAGAATATTAACTATGATTTACCTGAAAAGATAAAACATATATGTCTTTGCTATTAATGAAAAAGCGATTATCTTGGTTAAGTTATTTCAATTGTAGAGAACTGTCAACTTCACACAGATATTAGTTTTTGTGACTAAAGTTTATGTCAAGAAAATCTTCAGAATGTTCATCCAGTAGTAGTAATACTGCTAAATGGCAGGCAGTAAACCTGTCCGCCATCAGTGTTTACATATGGCATAAAAATATCCTATGGGAGATTTCTGAGTTTCTCTTAAAATTAATGAAACTTAGAAGAGTCCTACAACCTGCATTCTTTGCAAGCTATCCCAGGTGTTTCTGATAACAATGGTTAAAGGGATCTCACCTAGCGAGGAGTTTAGAGGTTTAGTATGGTCTTGAGGAATAGCTATGAATGGAGCAATCTATGCTTATTCCATTAAAATTAAAATATATTGCCTCATGTTAAAAAAAGCTAAATACTAATAACAAAAGCAAACAAGTGAAAATAGTAGCCATGAATCACAGAAATCAAATTTACTTGAGATTGGTTTCTAGACTACCGCCTAGTTGTAGAGGCACCACTTGTGGATTTTTGGGCTCAAAAAGTAATTCCTCAAAATAAAGGTCCCAGAAGCAACATTAGAAGCAAAGTTTCTCTCTGACCTTATCCTGAACTCCTGTCTCTTGCCCCTTATTCTCTAGTCACAGAAACTAGAATTCCTTTTGCCAAAGGTGGCTCATCGAAACCAGAACTCTTTTCCCCCAAAGTTAGCCATAAAGCCTAGAAATGTTACCCTAACTGTTTCCCTGAATTTCTGTGTAACAGCTGGCCATGAAGAAATGAACAACCTCCTTCCAGAGGGGCCTTACCCCGTACCTTAGAGGAAGAAATGCTACAATTAATAAGCAAAGAAGAATCGGGACAGGCCCTTTTTGTCCAATCACGTTTCTACATGGCTGTTCCTATTTCACTGAACATAAGAATAAAGTCAGAGAGCTTTCTCTGTATCTTTGGACCTTTATTCTGAAGGCTCCTGTTTCACATAAAACTGTGATTGGATATGTTTGTTATTGGATATGCGTTTCTCTTGCTGTGTTTTGTTATAGAGGTGTTGGCTGGAACCCTTAGGATGACTGAGGAAACGTATCACCCCTTTTCGTCCTTACTGTATCACTATTTTGCACATATAATAATGTGGCTATTCAGCTAAGTTAACTTTAAACATATGTCAAGTGTCTGTTATGTGAATAGCATCATGCCAGCTTCTGGAAGGACAAAGATTATAGATACATAATCCCTGCCCACACAAATTTCTTACCTAGATACTTACCATAGAGATTTAGTATATTTAGGATAAGAGAAGTCTTTAAATGTTTGTGATATTATTTATCTATTTAAGTTTATTCTGTGAATTTGGTAAAATTTTTTAGCCTTGAAATAATAACTTTGTACTCAGCTTCCAAAAAACAATAATAGATAACATAAAAGTAATGTGATAGAATATGTCATCAATTATGTTTATCTACAAAATAGAGCACTCACCTATAGTCTCTCCATCATCCCAAAACAGAAAACCCTGTGCCATCTGATTATCATCTGCAGCAACAATGAGCTTCATGTAATTTTGTCGACTATAAGAAAGAAATATATCATTTTACCCATGTGTTCAGAATAGCATATATCTAGTTATGATACGACATCCACATAAGGATCCACAGGAAGACAAGTATTAAGGAGAATGCAAACTGACTTATACTAAGAAAAAGCATTGCCCTTTTTCTAAATTAGTTAACAGGAATGATATAAAACAACAAAATTCTTTATATTTAATAGAACATATCATGTATGTCTTTTGACCTCAAGAATTTACATAATGTAACAAATAAGAAGTGGTCTTATTGAAAGTAATTACAAACACGTTAATTTTATTAATATATTTACTCATGCTTCCCTTGGGCAATCCTGTCATTAACCATTAAACGTGAAACAATTTTGATAGTATTTTAAAATCTTTTATGACTTAAGACCTTCCTTACATTTCCATACATAAATCAATGAGTTATCACTGGTTATAATTAATAAGAATGTATAAAGTACTCTCCAAGTTCTAACTTTGTAATAGACAATACATGCATTTTCCTACATAGGGCTGTTTGGGAACTAAATACTTGCTTTCATTTTAAATCTCCAGCAATCTGTGAGAAGCAAGTTGGTTTGGCAGCCTTATATTGGTAGAATTTATCAGACCAATGGTTTCAGCTATCTGTCCCCATCCCCTTTTCTTTTTTTCTTTTTTGAGATGGAGTTTCTCTCTTGTTGCCCAGGCTGGAGTAAAAAGCTCGATCTCAGCTCACTGCAAACTCCATCTCCCGGTTCAAGCGATTCTCCTGCCTCAGACTCCCAAGTAGCTGGGATTACAGAGAGGCACCACCATGCCCAGCTAATTTTGTATTTTTAGTAGAGACGGGGTTTCTCCATGTCGGTCAGGCTGCTCCTGGACTCCCGACCTCAGGTGATCCACCCACTTCAGCCTCCTAAAGTGCTGAAATTACAGGCATGAGGCACCGTGCCCGGCTGCTATCAGCCCTTTTCAATCACAAATGACTACGAATGTATGGTAATGGAAGTCTCCTAACATTTCTAAAGTCTCTAGAGTTCAAATCTCCACAGTAATTTGATATTTTCCAATAAAATATATTAACATATCTTAGCAAGAATATGTATATGCAATTCAGTTCACAGTCACTGGGATTTAGATATAATTTAGAAACAGCAAAAATCTGGCTTAACGTACAATTTCTCAACATATACTAAAACTTGTGATTAGAAAGAGTTTTATAACTTTTTATGCTGTGTAATGATCTGTCTTCTCTCTAATGAAAAAGTAAGGATTATTCAAGGCACACCTTATGAATGTCTCCTCCACGAAGCCCTTACTTTTCAGGTGCAATAATGTTTCTCCTCTTTAATTGATGTCAGGATAGAATATTAGTATAAATGGACTGGGTGAGTCTAGGAGATTAGAAGATTCTGTTTATGCTAATTGGGGCTCTAGGCATGCAAATCACCAAGAGAGATAATATAGCATAAAAAGAAAAGAAAAACAGAGAAAGAGTCCTCTAGAATTTGAATGTCAAAGCAAGGAATTTGGCAATGGAAATAAAGACTGTGACTAGAATCAGAGATTTACTCCTAGGCCAGTCTGAGAAGAGAGAGCCGATCCACAGTCCCTGGTGAATTGGACATACTGCTGAATGAGACAAAGAGAGCTCCAGGTAGAGGTTCTCAGGAAAAGAAGAGAAGGGCCTGGCCAGATGATCAGTCATAAATGGTGATAGATAGAAAATCTGGGATATCCTTCATCTTTAAATGGGACAAGGCCATTAAGAAACAAGTCTGGAGTTGGAGACCAGCCTGGCCAACATGGTAAAACTCCGGCTTTACTAAAAATACAAAAATGTCCACACGTGGTGGTGGGCGTGCCTGTAATCTCAGCTACTCGGGAGGCTGAGGCAAGAGAATTGCTTGAATCTGGGAGGCAGAGGTTACAGTGCACCAAGATTGTGCCACTGTACTCCAGCCTGGGCAACAGAGTGAGACTCCATCTCAAAAATAATAATAATAATAACAAAAACCAACCAAACAAAAAACTACAGTAATCAAAACAGTGTGGTATTGGTTAAAGGATAGACAAATATATCAATGGAACAGAATAGAGAGGCCAGAAATAGACCCACACAAAAATAAGTCTA